>JBBMHQ010084861.1:0-73495 GCA_037834295.1 Postelsia palmaeformis | reverse complement strand
CGCGCCTCGGAGGTAGAGGCAGCTGATCCATCGTGATCAGCACTGCCTCCTCGCAGGTGCACCTGCGCTTGAGGGTCAGCATGGGTGACGTCCAGCAGGATGGACTTCTCCCTGTACTCCCTGTTTGGAGCGTATGAATAACACCACTACTTGTAGCCAGAGCAGAAAGAACAACTAGAATAAAATCCCAAGGAGAAAAAAGACAGGCGAATCAAAGAACAAAGCACCCTTCAGGTTCCGGCAGCAGTTTGTGGTACGAGAAGCCTGGCCAGGTTATCCCTGCTAGTCCACCTGATACCTTACTACCCTGACTGCCGTCTCCACCCTGCGATCGCCGACTATGTCCAGCCCCTTCGCATCAGACAATACAAAACAAAGAAAGCAGGCTCGTCATCTACAATGCCACACGACTCCTCCTACAAGGCTTACCAATAGAAAAGAGGAAGTATATTATGTAGTAAAATGAGGATCACAGAAAATCAGCGCAGCAAAGAAAAAAAAGCATAAAAAAAGACGAAGTAAAGGAAGTCCACGTTCGAACTAGCTGCGCCAGTTGGTGGCGCGAGCAGTAAAGTCGGCCTGGTCCCTTGTTACCCTTTCTGCAATCCCCTCTCTTGATGTGGTTCACTGCACTTTTCCTTATACTTCTCCTGTTCCACCCCCTCTCTACATCCCCTTGGTCGTGTTTTCTGCTGCTCCTCCCGTTGCCCCCTTCCCTGGGCACCACCTACGGCGGATGTGCGGCGCTGCCTATTCATCTCAGCCACAGCCGGGTACCACATTACCATGAACTGTCCGGCTGCTTCGATAATCCCCCGGTGCCATTCCGCCGCCTTTTATTTCTGCATTGAAGCTCAGAGCGCTGTCAAGCTACCAACCACAAACACCAAGGGCAAGCTCCGCTGATTCTTCAGTGGCTCGGAACCCCCTCTAAGGCAATCGACCATGCTAACACTGCATGGCATGTATTGTACTGTCCGCCTGGTTTGGGGGTTCCCCCAACAGCTATCGTCCGGAAGATTACTCCATGGGGTAATCTCTCCTTCCTTCACCGTGCCACGCCCCCCGGAGAGCAGAACCACCGTTTACGAGTGGTCGTTCCGATGTTCTCGCAACGTTTCATCTTGAGAGCCTTTGCATTGGAGAGATTGGCATGGTCAGCACAAAGTTGATGCTGGAAGCCAATGACTTGCATAAAAACGATTTCCCTCGAGAGGTTGGCATAGTCAATCCGAAGTTGGCCCTGGAAGCCAATGGCTTGCAGCAGCACGATTTCGAGAGAGAGGTCAGCGTTTTCGTGGATGATACCGTCTAGGTATATTAACTGGGCTGTTTGTATTTACGTCTGGCCTGCTGCATCGATGACGAACGGTGGTGCGGCGGCTGTCTCGTCTGGTGTGTGTAGAAGCATTGTCCGTGTATTATTTTCGACACCGTGGGGTCTACTGCTTCGAGTGCAGTCGCGATGGCTGTTATTTCTTTCGTGAGCCCTTCAGCCGATTTCGAGACAATTCCTGCGTCGTCGACGTACAACATGCCCCATACATCCCTTCGTACGCACACCAACGACTCCCCCTTCTCCTCCTCCGTTCGAACTACTCCACCATCAATGAGTTAAAGCAATTTCCTTACGATGGCTTCTTTCTGGCTGACGAGGACTAATACGACATGTAACGCAGCAGAGAAGAATATTGTGAACGGTAACGATGATAGCAAATAGCCCTGCCTCACCCCCTGCGTAACATCAAACCATTTCCGCGTGCTCGCTGTCATCAGTACGCACGCGTGCCCGTATGGCATTGTGGAAATCACGGATAATTATCAGCATATCGGTTTGTACGCCAAGGCGCATGAGTACCCCCCATACCAGTTCTTGGTCGACAGAGCCTCTTGAACTGTTCGATCCTCGCTCTAGTCCGGCGGGATTGGAATATTAGGAGTTCCTATGTTGAAAAGAACACACGCACACCGTCCGATAAATTGTGGCTGTTGCAGGTATTTTTCGAGGCATAAATACATACTACTGCTTTCCAGCAATACAATGCGTTTACAATGCGGATTTTCAGCGGCCGCTTCGTTGTGCTGATCGCTTAGTCCACTTGATCATAGCTGCTGGCCGGGTTTAATGATGACAAACCACTCGAATTGCAAGTACTCCGTTCGCGAACCGGGACCATTGGACCCATCCCGCGTTAGGGGCTGGACGCCTCCGAGGCAATGTTGTTCGACCGTCTAAGTTTTACAAGTGAGGAGTTCAGGCAGTGTTTCACCGTCTCTGTAGGGCATCATCTTTATTGTGGGATTGCTCGCTGCAGTTGAGTAGTGAAACAATTGGCTGTACCCGTGGAATCGACTCCGTGGCACCGATTGACACCGATCGGACCAACCATCCACCAGCACATGGTGGTATGGAACTCTTTGCCGGTAGTGTTCGCTGGAGCATACCGGTACTGTAGATGGACCACCACCATAAAACTGTATTGTCTACAACTGTGCTTGCTGCGTACGTAACCATGTGGTATTTATGTGGCGTAGTTGTCTGCCCGCAGAACTTGCATCTCTCTAGGATTGAAGAATCGGCACGGGCAATAGCTGTGCTGGATATCGACGGGCGGGGACGAACGGTTTTTTGTTAAGAACACAAACACGCATAGAGAGAAACACTCTTGATATGTCCCGACTTTAAAGTTGCACATCGAAAAATCGAGCGTCAAGGGGCCTAGAGGCTAAACTGCCCAAATACCCAAATCTTTACATATGTGCTGAACCCCAATATATGCGCGATAAAACGAAGACAAGTGTCGGCAGGGGGAATAGAATTGCATGTGTGACCAAGGCTTGTCGATAAAACCACTCAGGGCAAGGCTTCGTGGTAGTTGAGCTTGAAAGTGACAGCGATGGTACAAAAACCCCAAAAAAGTCGATTGGTATCCGGCATGTAGTAGTGTCTGTCAACGAGAAAGTGCACGTTCGTCTGAAATCCAGTTAATGTACCGATTTCAAGCTCACGTTTGGAATGCAGACATTCTACGGGAGCTTCAAGAGCTGATGCGCGTTTTTGCACGTCATACCGCAATTTTCTTCACGTAAGCAGTCAGCATATCTAGTGCCTGTGCTGAACATTCATCATGTGCCGGCGTATTCCGCCCATATAACCCCGAAATTATTTTACACGGATGATGCATTGTGGTGAAGTGGGGAGAGTAGACACTGCAAAGCCACGCCGATCCATTGAGATGGGTACGACCAGCACAAGGCGCACACGCCGGCAACTTATGTATGCATTAGAAGGAAGAACACAAAAGAAATAACCCAGATATATAAAGCATAAAAAATGAACCCAAACAAGAAAGTATCACGAGTGCAGAAGTAAAACAATAATGTTCCAGACATCGAGCACAAATACGACCTGAACAGGGAGAAGAGCTGTACCAACAACATCCTGCAATTCGAGGAGAGAGAGCTGACCCAAACACGCAGAGTAGGGAAAGACCAACGTATCGAAGACACCTTTGGGACTTTAAACAAAGCATACGTACCACACACAAGGCTTGCTGGCCCTCGCTTTGGTTTGTCTCCCCTCCTGCAGTCAAGATTAAGCCTTCACGACAAAGCGGGAAACAGCAGTAACATAGCCGGTGCTGTCGTACCTGACAATGACAACTGAGAATTGTTCTCATTTGAAACGGCAACCTCCAAATCGCAAGCAACTGTCAAGCTTTCTCGGTCAGAGGGCTTATACCCCGACCATTATTTACCTCGACCATCCTCGTTTGCGCGTCAGTGTTGAAATGTTTTCGTTGGCCCCATGGTTTGGGAGCCCTCATTGCAAGGGAGACGGACAACCCGTTCGTACGATTGCAACCCTATCGAAACGTGTCGGAAGGCTTTGCTCAAAAAAAACCGGTATATGATGAGGGTGTACTCGATAGGAGATGTGTACTCGCTCTCATGCATGGCCGTAATCGTATGACCATAGACCCTCACATTCCTACAATGTCGGCACGGAGCATGTCGGGTTTTTACCGATCAGGCAGACATTGCTTGCACCAAGCGCGAAGCGCCGTGGGATGTCTCGCTAGTCGCATGAAGGGTGATATGCATCTTACTAGGAACCGCTTGTGAGGCGGACTAGCATATATATATATATATATATATATATATGGATGACAGCATCAATGAGCTGATTTGATTCCCGGTGTAGGCCTTCCCAAGACACAGCTATGGGAGTACTATGTAACTGCCTCTTGGGTGCCTCACCACGAAACCTTCGTGAGACGATCAATTCCTTTGTGCGGAGTACTGCGCCGCAAACTCTTTTTTGACTGACTGGGCTCAACTACTGAGGATCCACGAAATTTCGCTTGTGGTACAATAAAAAGTCGTCCTACACACAAGCCTTCAAAGCAGAGAAAACGTTTTTTCTGGACATCGGAGAGTAAAATTGACGATACATAAATTATAGTTGAGAGCACGGACCCCTCCGTGAGTAGGGGAGGGCAACAAGTGGTGTGTGACTCGCAATGCAACGAGTTGCACCGCACGGGAATAAAACGACCCTGCCCGTACCGCTGGGCGTTTACGCTGCTTGTTGACGATAAATCTCACCAACGTTGTTTCAGCCTAGAGTTCGTCGTTAACTCGGGGGATTTGTAGAATCGTGCCCGTCTTTTCGTATAGGATTCGCTCATCTACTTTCTGACGTTCCTTACCCGAGATGAACAAACTCTGTACCGCAGCTGAAAAATGATTTTGAGAAATACATGAAATAGCAAACCGACGTACAATCCCGAAAAAACCTGAAGGGCGAAATATTGTGCAGCCCTATAGACTTGATACTTCAATCATTTCGGGGTGATCATTTTTCAACTGCCCGCCCGTTTCGCGGCGAGTCACCCGCATTTCGGCTGGTACATCCCCAAGGCGAGCTTTCGGTCCCAACAGGATTGAAGAGCCCAGCGGTGGTTCTAAAGTGTTTTCCCCCTCCAGCGTACTAGGCACCCTTATCGTAGCGCGCCTCTGGGCGAGAAAAAAACAGTTCTCGAGAAAGGAGCTTCTAGGTATCTACTCGGTATGCATCAGAACGGACGGCTGCTTCCTCACACGCAACTTTTTATCTCAAGTGGTCTGAATGACGGGACTGCTTAACCAAAACTCGTCGTAATTCCGTCCCTGTTCCGGCATAAATGTGCTTCAGAGATGTCTTTTTAATTTCTGCTTTCCTTAAAATTAGTTTCGTGTGACTTAAGCGCGGAGCATCGAAATAAAAATGGTCCGCCTGGATTGTTTCACGTGCAATGTGTCTCGTTGGTACTTGCTTGTCTTGGTTGGACCGGTCACTGATCGGCTACGACCAGTAGATGACCGCGCGCGGAGTGGTGCGGCCATGGCGAAGAGACACTTGCGCTCGCGGGTTCCCGCGGGAATTGTTTACTTGACGAGAAAATATCGGGGGTTGATGACCCCGGTCAAGATGTCATCTTCTGGTATGATTTTGTGCCGTGCGGTGTCTCAGAGGCACGTGACTTAGTGAGCGTACCTTGAAGGGATTTTCGATTTCCGTGATATGAAGAGCATTTCGATCGTGTCTTATTGCCCCGCGCTAAGACAACGGAAGAAATGTCAAAAATCGAGTGAAAAACAATCTCATTCGGACGGGGCTGTCTTTACTACGCGGTGATCATGAAGATAGCCGCCCTCTCGCAACACCAGTTCAGGATCACCCTCCGAGACACGGTTCTCTCCTGTATGACGTTCCCTTCTTCTAGAAGCTCTCACCAACGTTGCTGTTGATTTGGCGATGTGTCGCGGGAGCAGGCAATCTTGGAGCTGGTTGAGCAGCTGCCGCTGACGAGCCATCAAATATTGTGTAGGTAATCATTGAGACGATCAATTGATATATTGATCAATGATCCAACAAGAGCAGTGCGCTCTCGTATGCATTTCGTTTTGTTTTGTACGTGGATAAGTTCGACGATGATTTTGTTTTTCTTCGGAAAAGAAGCGAACCTCGAGCAGTCATCTTCTGCGTGTTGGGTGTGGAGTGGTTGTTGAAGCCCTCGTCTATTTGGTATTGCCAGCAACAAGAAAGCAGTTTTGTTCGTCATCGATACTCCGCCTGCTCGCCTGGTAGCTGTACGCCATTGATCAATGACCACTGAGTCATGCTGAACGG
Source organism: Postelsia palmaeformis (assembly GCA_037834295.1). Lineage (NCBI taxonomy): Eukaryota > Phaeophyceae > Laminariales > Laminariaceae > Postelsia > Postelsia palmaeformis. Next base: position 67,320 of record JBBMHQ010084861.1, on the reverse strand, counting down.
CACAGCAACAAAAACGGTTTCCACATGTGATTTGTGGTGTGCGCCTTGCACTACTTGTGATCCCGTTGTATGGTAAGGCGCCTATGTGCCGTTGGACGCTTACGTTTTTTTTTTTTTCATAATGGTGCGAAAATGGCGCAGCGAAGCCGTGTGTTTTGTGTCATATCCGACCGAATGATCGTCCAGAAAGTTTCGACTCTGGATGTGGGTGAAACAACTGATAACCGACAACATTCTTTGGTCGGTTACCCAATAACCAACCGAATCCACAATGAGTTCTGGTGCCCAGCTCTGCTTCATTGTCGTACGACATGGTTCGCTTCGACTACACGGTGTGACTGTTATTTCGGACTTTTAACATGCAATTAAGGGGTGGATGCAATCTCAATATGTAGTTTGAAAGTTGAAATACTAACCAGGTATTTATGCAAAGCGACAGGGCAGTGCCACTCTATGGTCAATGATCTTAGGACTGGTGGGGCGGGGCTGAGGAGCTCAAAAAAAGGGCACGCCTTGTCGCTGGAGTCACGTCAATCAGTTATTTCATGATACTTGTATTGTCCTTGAGGCTAAGCGCACCGATCTGAAAGAACAAGAGATGTGGGTGAGAGAGTTTCGAGATCCTCAGGTGAAAAAAGCCTCGTGAAACAAGTTTGATGCAATTTCGACCTTCTGCTGCATGCGTCTCATGTATCACTTTTCACGCCTTTATACTTCTCCGAGTGTACACACGAAATCGTGGATATATTCCTTGTGTTTTCAGTTCGCAAGTAACACGAAACGTCATACCACAGCTGGCTTGTACCCGTTTATCTTGCGCACTGCTATGAAACCATTACGTGCACTATTTTTGTATCGTTTGCTTAACACCAATGGTATGCAGCTTTGCTTCCAGCCTGCTTTTGGGGCTACATAAACGCTTTCAGAGAAGTAAGCCACTGCTGTGAGAACATCATTACCACTACTCTTTGGGAAAAAATTTGCGTTGCTTCCCGTGGTCGCAAACACCCTCGCGGAAGGCAGGTGTCAACGAGTCCAACCAGGAGGCAGGCTGTAGTCCTTCCGCCTCTCCTAGACCTCTGTGAGAAACTTTCATCGAAGAGTCGCTGGTACCTTGAGTTGGGTGTCCACTTTACGCGAATTTTAACGCCCAAAGCCAGCCGATCAAAGTCAACGGGGTTCGCGGTCCGACGGACTCGTTTAAAGGTATCAGTACTACATTGTACATACACCTAGTGATGACTCTAATTCCGAAATAAAAACAGTTTGCCACAGCCAGAGTGCGGGGTCCTTAACGCTTGAAATACTTAGCGAATTTTCAAACAGAACAGCCGTTGGTGGTGCTCGTTGGGGTTCGAAGCTGAATTTATGTATTGGTTTGGTTGCCATCTGACAGAATATTGAATTATTACAAATTAAGTAAAACGTATCTCGACGCTTCAGACAGACCACGATCTTCAGAAGATTATTCTGACCGTCTGGTTACTTGAGGTTTAACACGATCTGAACATGCATAGTAAAGGTTCAACCCACGAAACTCGCGGGAGATTTGCTGAAAGACCTTCAATCAAGTACAGGGCAACATAAGTTGACAATCGAAACAATTAATATACCAGGTAGGTATATATTGTTACAGCCGAGCCTGTTGAGAACGGCGCTGAGCTTGTTTTCTCTAATAGAACGAAGTCGAAATTTCAAATTTCCGCGATAGTTCGGTCACTGGAGATCGAGACTCTGCTCCTTTGATGAGGGGGTCTCCCCCGCGCAGGGAGTAGATTCCTCTCGTTTGGTGTTCTTTTAGACATTCATAATCGACCGGTAAACTATCTTCGAAGACAAATCTACTCTAGATCGCTGAGTTGGGATAGGGAACTTGTCGTACTTATTTAATATTGAAATCCCAAACCACTTATCAACTCGTCCTCGATGGCTCTCAATTTATGTGTTCCCCAGGTTCCGAACCTCCCGATGGAGCGCAAGTTCAGTCTTAGAGGAGCTAGGGCCTCAAACAATCTCTTGGCATCGATCGAGGAAGGCCACGTTGAAGATGTGCGTCGACTAGTGTTTCAGCTGCCGGAGGGGACAACGTCCGCCCTCAACACCCCCAGCCTTCTTGTCAAGCACAAGCTGCGGACGCCCTTGATGGCGGCGGCCGCGACGGGAGATTTCGCGATTTTTACCGCGATCCTTAACGCTTTCAACCGTCAGTACGACAACAAGGTGAATGATAAAGCAATACTTGCAACTTCAAAATATTTCGACGAACAGAGCATTTCGCTATATTGACAACATCAATATACATATCGTGGTTGGGGTACGCCTGTAGCTCTGCGGGCACTCACGTTAAATCGCCTGTATGTACCGAGCCCGAAACAAAAGCATGTTTCGCTGGTATTGAGTGCTATTAACCGCTGCTGTCCTGCGAAGTAGGCGTCTATTAGGCGGCCCCTTGATGATTTTAGACACATAACTGAAGGAATTATATTGTGGTGGTTGGCAGCGTGCTTACGTCGATTCAACTGCAAAACCTAGCAAGGATAACCAAGTATCAAACCCATGAGGCTGGCGTGAGGATTTCACCCACTATTGGGTGCAGCGACAATTTTTTGGAGCTTCGTGCTTCGAAGAGCTTTTTTTCTCACTTTCAGAAAATAGTTTCGAGACAAGAAGGATCATGCGACACAGTGAGCTATATCAAGGGCTGCTGTGCATTTACTGCTGTACATACGAAAGTAGAATCGAACTGGGATTAGTCAATTGCCAGGTATGTATGTTGTTGTGGTTACAAATCATGCTTTGTCTGTTGTATGTAGAGCAGTGCATCCTCTATACGTGGTGTCTGTTTTTCTCGTCTTCCGCACAGCAGGAGCGCCAGTATCGTACCCGAGACACTGGCTTGAAGAAATTCGCTTGCGCAACCCGTCAAATGTTTTTTTTTGCGCTAGCTCAAGCAAAAATGCACTTGTTACCGTACCATACTCACCAGTATACTCAACAGAGGTCGCTCGCTGGCGGCGATCAGCCGGGCAAAACGTTAGAGACGAACATCGTTGTACCCGTAGTGTGGGATGGGTTCGTAGCACAGTTCAACTCAGATGTTTGAAGTGCAACTCGATGAGCAGTCGTGTCCATGACCAAATATCAATGACAGAGAGATAATGGAACCTTCCGTGCTTTAATTCAGTGGGATGACGGTTCCTTTTACCTTTTGGGCATAACACGAGTGAAATGCGCGCTGCACATCGGCGGAGAGGCAAAAGGACAAAACCACGAATGTGACGAACAGATAGCGTGTGAACACATATTCCGATTTTTGACGATATGGGATAGCCCTTTTAGCAAGATGGCAACACCCGATAGAGTGCTTGGAGCCATCGACCGGAAGGCAAATGCTCAGCCGAGTCCGCAAAACTTGGAAAACAACCGACATCTTGAATGCATCATTTTTTTTTCAACAGAACCCCCAAATCGCTACCTGGTATGTAGCTTGTTCTTGGTTCCGACACGGTGGCGTTCTGGTTTTTGTTCAAGTTTACCCAGCACTAGGCGAGGGTCGCGTCTGCTCTGAACGTTTGTGGAATAAACTGTGTACCACGTACACGACACGGCGGACATGAAAAAAACTACGACATGTACAAGTTGATACGAATGCGTTTCGAGCCGTTTCGTTGTGTTTCGTCGTCATTAGCGTTAAAAATTGGTTGCCCGCTTCACCCATGTGCTGGTGATGATGTAGTCGAAACTGACGCTGGCTACCAGTAGAGATAGCTCTTGGGGCATCTTTGTGTCGGCAATAGTGTTGAATAATCGCATGGCCATATCTGCTCTGCAAGTATGCAGCGAAATATTGGCTAAGCAAGTTCACTGGGGTTCGATGTACAATGGCAAGTTTTTCGTCTTCGAGCACTTCAGCCAATGTGTATACTCCCGCTGGTTGGTCGAGATATTGCAGGGTATACAGCCTCCCTGATCGGTACGGTTAGCTTTATGTGCCCGCGTGCGAGCTGTAGATTTTGCGAGATCTAGGACGTGTTTCGTAGCTTCAAAACGTACGTACATATTCGGCGCAGCATATCATGGCGCCAGGCTACCATCCAATTTTTCTCAGTTTATGCCCCAAATCTTTCAGCAGGGTCGGCGTATTCCTCGTCGGTAGGGTCTACCTGGATTAGCTTACGTTGCAAATCTTATCACTTACATGATATAAAGCCGGGTCCGGCATTCGATTTGTAGAGAGTCTAGATCCTGCACGAAGTCTCATAACGGTAGGGCACGGTTTTGTTGATATACCTGATCTAGGTGACCTAGATGATCTGCCGTGTCTATGGAAGTAAAAACGTTAGGCTTAGGACCTCAGAGAAGGGAAAGTCGAAGTAGAGTTCGAGTCCAGCATCGGCCCCACACGACGCATATGTCGGATTTCTGGGGTACTTAGAATATTTTGCTAGCTCAGCCCGTGCACCACGATGCTTTGCTCACGAGGAGGACGAGGAGAACATCGCTAACACGCCTAACGAAAAAGACTGTGGTCGTCAAAATATATTTCGAAAAGAAATCCGTTTATATGATACCCTCTCCTGTGAAACTCCCCAATCGCGTGTACGTATTCGCCGTACATATTTGCCCGCTACGCCCGAAGTCAATATGGACGCAAGTGCGTATGCCATATAATCATACATGCAATGCATTTTTCATATGCGCACGGTATTGGGTTATTGAATTCCTTGTATCAATGAGCATAGAGTCAGTGTGTTATAGGTAACACTTGCTATCTTCTCTGCTAGGACACTACAAGCTATCGGCGTCCCCGGTGGCTTGGTAGATAGTCCGCGCGCCTATCAACATCTATTCGGTGGATTCAAATCTCACCGAGTGCATGCTCAGGGGCTTTTACTAGCAAAACGAAATTATTAGCGGAAAGCGCGGAAGCGTGAGTGAGCTACATTCGATGAAATTCGACGAACAGTGGGATTGCTGACCCCCATGCGCGACAAAAAATGAAAGCACTTTCCGGGGGGACCTGTGACCACGGCTTGACCAGAAAGTTATCGAGGATAAAAACCCCCTACGAGTTAGGCTAAAGAGTGAGAGTAATAATACAAGAAAGAAAAAGTGCACGGCACTCATGCTTGAAGATGGTGACTCGCGTTGAGGCATAGGTGAGCGACAGTATCCGAAGACGGCTACGTTCAGACAGTGGTATTCATCCGCGGTGCTCCCGGCTCGAGATGCTTTTGAATGGCGGTTGTTGAGTTAGTAGGGTAGGGGGGGTACCTTCAAGTCTTTTATGAGGCCAGTCAGAGTTCCGCGGCCGACTCACGTGACTACTCTATCTAATTTCAGTCTCAGGTTTTAGTTTTTTCAGAGTTTCGCGAACCATAACGCCACAGGATAGATGTTCACCCTCAGCTTTTTTGTCGAGTCACTCGCGCTCGAGTGAGGCCAAAACAAAGGCCCTTCCGCGAGTGCCCCAATCGACGTGGTAACGATAATGACGGCAGACCAACCGCGACATCAGTCCGGCCTTGAACATGAGCCTGATGAGCAAGTCCACTTGAACCCGAGAGTACAACATATGCTCGAACTGAACACATTTATAGCCTCAACAGACTCAAGACGAAACAAATTCTCGAAGGAAAAAGCACGATAACGCGGCGACGACCCTAGAGCAGGGTCGCAGCGTCATCGCCGGCGAACCAGTTGCTGTTGTTTTTTCGTGTGCTATACTTTGAAATTTATTTCGCCACTCATACTCCTCCCGCTGACGCTTCTACCACATAATGACAAACTTCAACTGCAACTTCTACTACGAGTATCTAATACGACAGCGGAGCCACGCTGAAGGCGGTGCTTCTATTGCTTGTATCCTTCGCGCGGGGAGATCACCATATCACCTGAAACAAGCCTCCGACGACCATTTTCATCTGACGCGACAAATACTTACGTGCGCTTCGCAAACCTCAATGCAAGATAAGTACACAAGAGTAGTAACCAGGATTCACATAGTTGTTCGCCTTGGGGCAAAAAGGCTTGCGCCAACCAACGGTATATCACGAGACGAGTCCTCATGCCCAATCTCGAGGGACTTACGTATATGTATCATGATCTATGCAGTGAACACACTGCTGCGGTCCCAACCCTAATGGTAGTTGGGGGTTAGCTATTTTGATGACGAGTCTGGTCCGTCCTTCATCACGGTCTCGCCTATAACGTGGTATACAGTCAGATGACGACATGCGTCCGTGCGGCAAATATTGTTTTGTGGATAAGGGCGCTATATTCCAGGAATATTCGCGGGTCGGGAGGACTTTACTAGATCCTCGATCGAGCCGGATCGAATCGGATCGGACAAAGGGGCGATCGAGACGTCACGTTTCTGGCATGGTCAAGTGACTCAGATTCGCATGACTCAGTCCGGCCGTTGGGACCCTACTCAGAAAAAAGAGCACATTTTATCTCTGGAATGGAGGAGCGGTGAAGTTGGACATGCTCATCCAGTGGAGAATACGTTCAACAGCATCGCGTTAAAATTTGACAAGCTCGGCGCACTGCATTGTCTCCGTTATCGCCTGCTCGTACCCGTGCAGCTGGCGAGAGACTCCGAGATGAGGCTTCAGCTTGCCAACCGAGACAAGGGCGGAATGACCGTAGCTATGCTGGGGGCGAGGAGTCGAAGCGTGGCGATTGTAGTGGCACTGATAGCGGAGATAGAAGAAACAGAGGTGACTGTATAGAGAAGTACCGGATACCTGCAGTCAGGGTTCATGCTGGTTTGTACAAGCAACACGGTGTTCCTTTCACGTGCCAAGGGCTGGAAGCGTTCTACTCGCATTGACCAATCCGACTCTTCATTAGGCGCGCAAGCTTTCGAACAAAGGGATAATATCGTGATTAAAGGCTTGATTTGCCCACTTTGATCTTTCGGCCGGACTATCTCTGTGTCGCTGCAGGCGCTTGTGTCGCTGGAGGCTCGAGACCACAGGCACATGACGCTGATCATGCACGCAGCGAGCGTCGGCCCGGCCCCGATATTTCACGAGGTGCAAGAAGCGGTAAAATCGTCTATTCAAGACGATGAGGTGCGTTCACAAGAAACATACCTCTCTATATATTTATAAGTTATATATCAGAGGAGTCGCATGGTAGGCAGGCGGTTGGGATAAGAAGGTGTGTGGGTGGGTTGGTTGCTTGAATAAACGACCACAATCGCGCTTCCCCCGTGCCGTCGTTGTTTGATTAAGTTCGAATATTCATATATATACCGTCTACCGCTTCGGCCGATGGTTCGTAAAGTATTTGGCACCGAATGTCAACATCAGCTAATAATGCCATTCGTCGCCGGAGAGGTAACCAGGATCCAGACTTGAGCTTGACACTACGGATCAGACAATGTTAAATAGAAGGCACGCCTCAGACAGACTGTCGACTGGCGCATAGTTGTCTACAACGTTGAGCCGATGTGTTGCTATGATGCGTACTACATGTGAAACTCAGCTCTCGTTGCCGGGTGAGACGCGCACAGTCAATCCCTCAAACCTGGGACCGGTCCTCTAAGTTGGATATGTACTCTCCAAATCCTGCGAATAAAAGAAAACATCGGCAGACTGGGGTTTGAATGATTTCTTCTATATTTTCACAGATTGCTTTTGTTGCTAATATTCAACAGTTGTCCGAACTGCACACACTGGCGACGGCCAGGGTTGGCAACGGCGCCTTATAAAAATACATGTGGGATAATTGTGTGGGATCAGGATATTAGAAGGGGTACTACTCCTGTACCTGGTAGTGCTTTTCAGGAGGTTCTGTACAATGTTCCTGTAAGTACGTTGGACTGGGACATGCTTCGTTCGATTCACAATCCGAGGGGGAAAAGGAAGAGCTGAGACGACCTTGACTTACTTAGGCTACTTTTTGTTGGTACTTCGCCCGTTCGTTGACAGGGGCATGATTTACACCCAGCCCAGCCTCCTTACTGTTTACCTACTACAGCAGGCCTAACCATGTTGGTTTGAGTGAGCTTTCTTGCCCGAACACAATTTGTTTGTGATTATTTAGTAGGGGTCGTCTCATGAAACGGCAACGCGTTTGTATCTGCCGAGAGACAGTTCTCGACTTCATCTCTCGACGGCCACAAACGCAACTCGAACCCAACCCTTGACTTTCGTTGGAGTCCTGCTCCAATTCTACGCCACCTGTCAATGCGCTTGAAAAAGCCCTGATTGCCGTCCGGACACACCCGAGAACCTTTGCCTTGAGGCGCAAATCAATCAAAGCACGTTAGGGTAACTTCAACCTCGAGATCAATATGTACTCGCCGTGTTGATCCATAGACATAAACCTACCAGCTACTGTGGGTTGTTTCTGCTCCCACCCCCCACCAAACCTCGGCCCTGCTTTTGCCTGCCCTCGTGCTGGAGGCTATTGTCATTGCCGGTTGATCCTGATCCGGAAATCGATTCCCTAAATCGATACGAAGTATATGATTAAAGTGTCTGAACTTGAGTCGAACCGCTTGTTCTGCCTACCATTTTCAGTTGAAATAGGTCTTCAAGTGCATGCCCACTGACATATATGACTCGCCTCCTGTTTACCGCTGACTCTTGCCATGCTAAAGAACTTCAGCTACTTCACCACATGCCTCCTTGGATGAGGGACGTCAGACGTGAAGCCTCAAAGCAAGTGCAGTCCCTTGTAAATATACGTAGGCGCCCTTACAAACACGAAAGCAGCGGCGGAAACAACTACTACTCTGCGTCGAAAAATATACTATCGTTGGGTCCTCAGTTCGTTGCTTTGACGCTCGTACCGTTTGCACCCACAGCAGTTATCGGAGTTCGACTATGAACGGAATAACAGGTGAAACCTTTTGTGACGGGAACGCCTTGGGACCCATCAAACACGCGGCTGAAATGTTTCGGCGGTGCTCCTTTTTTCGTCTTTCCCTCCGACCTACGAGCAGAACGATGGGCGCAACCTGCTTTTCCGCATGTCACCATGAGTTTGGGTCGATGCCGTATTGGAAATATGCAGAATGAAAGAGGGGGGCGAACCCACTCATTTCTCGCCGCAGTCATCCGGAGATTGAATACGCATCTCTTTCTAGGTTATAGGCGAGATAGTGCTCGGTGGCTCTATTTCTGACGGATCGGATCAGGGGCTTTCGGGTAAAGATTTATTTTTCCGTTTTTCGATCAGGTTCGGCGTGTCGTGAAAAATTAGGCTTAGTAGAGGCCCGTATTTTTATTCATCAACTGGTTATGATTCAGACAGGATACATATGAAGAGACAGATGGGAACTATGAAAGACAATTTCCGAAGCAGAACACAGTACCAAAGTACCATCAGGAGTAGGGATTGATTGGAGCGAACTACCTCCACCTATGCTTCCCAAGAATGTAATGTCACACAGAAGACCTCAATAGATTCGCCTCCCACCTCGTCTTTCATTTCCCGGTCGCCCTTTTCTCCATTCAAATCTCGCGCTTCAGGGTTTTGAGCACCAGTTGCTCCTCAAGTCAGCGGACGACAAAACAATCTTGATGCACTCGGCCAGCTCGGGAGACGCGATGCTCCTCAAAGTCGTGGCAGACGCGTGTCGTACTGCAATCCCGCCTCACAAGGTAAAAATAACAGCAGAAGCATGCTCTATGCCGGCAACATATGTGTGCAACCATGCGGGGCTTTATATCCTTGATATGATCGGACGAGCACTGTCGTGTTTGGTTAGGTTACACACATGAAGACCTCGATGTCTACAGTATTCCAAACCGGACCTTGACATTGACGGCAGGCTTCGCTAGATGAAAATTGGCACTGAACACCGCAGGCATCGGATATTGAACGGAAATTGTGCCAACACAAAAGGAGTTCCAGAACGTTTCATAACTGACGAACTCCAGAAATAAGTACCTTTTTATCCAAAACGTGCCACGTACCTCTATATTAGTAGTACACGCCTGGTCGGCTAGTCGTACCTTTGCACAGTATATGTACACGAGGTTAACCTGAAGCCCCACGAGTGTTGTCCCCATAACGGCATTGCAGTCATATACGGGGGATAAAAAAAGATACCCATGCACTTTCGCTAAAACGCATTTTCTGTTTTTGTGTTTGACGATATCTAGCCGTATAAGTCAACATGATTGCAGCTACGCCTTCTAGAATTGTTGATCGGGTTTTGTCGAGCACGTTCAAGTTTGTTTCTTTTTCCATTCTCCGTATTTGGGTGGGGCAACAAAACCCCTTACCCCTGTAAAGACCGCAGTTTCGGTAGTGGACAAGGGATACCTAACTTGACTGATTCGCCCCAAATTCGGGATCAAAAGCCTCGAAGGGTAGTCGGATTCATAAAAAGAAAAATCACGCCCCCCCCGGGACAATCTGTAGACCCGGCTCTTCGTCTCAGCAGCTGTACTGTCGTGCATGTTTCACGGCAAGTGGCGGAGGAGCCTTGGAAAGGTCCATGTGCACCCACCCCTACCGTCGCATGTTTAGGCAGGATTTTAGCCGCTTTTTGTTCTTTGACTGAGAAAGCAACCAACCTTCTTCGTGTCCTGACGAATATTTGTAAATCTTGTCAAGATAATCGATTACCTGATCGTAAACGATGTCGCTCGTGTTCCCGCGTATGCCTCACCTAACGTCATCAGGCCTGCTACCACCGAACAACTCATTTCTGACAAAATATGTAAGCGAAGCCCGATAGGCAATCACCGCCTTGGCTTGCGAGCCATTAGATCGAATACACTTCGGATGCGAAGGTTTCGAGTAACTCGAAAGGTATACCTCAGGCGTATGCCACGTGTCAACGCTCATGTTACTGCGTATCGTTTGCTCCAAACCCCGTTGTATGTGTATTCGGGGTTCAGGCATAGCGACCAAAGCGAACGCGACGTGAAGGGTTGTTTGCAGCAGGGGTACTGCACGGTGATTTTTAGACAAACCGTTATTGATGCCGTGACGGGGGCATCACGTGCTACGATATATTGTTTTTGAACTGGTCAGCTAAATATATGTCGCTTAGACTGACCGGTCTTTTTAGGCCAATATCGTGCTGATTTGTCGATGTTGTCTTTTGGCACGTGATATGCCTGGGTGTTTTTTTAGACTTACAGTTTGTGTTGCAAATACAGAGTACGAAAACAACAAGAATCGGGGACGCAACAATATGTCAACTTTTGAGATCCTGACAAATGAGGGGGGACATCCCAGTGAACGTTGTGAGCAAACCACTGAAATAACACTTTGTCTTTAAGTTTGTAAAGAAAGAGTGATGTCCCACCCAACTCATATATTCTTGTCACTGTAACCGTTTTCATGCGTGAAGTGGCGTTTTATATTGTACTCGTGCTCCCCTGGTTGAAGTAATCATGGCGGTTATTGGATACGGTGCAGAGCTTATTCACTCAGTTCAAGCGAGGACAGTCATATTAGTTAGCTGCTACTCCTTTACAGCAAACCCTTTGTCGTGACCGCCCGAACTGAGAAAAAGCTACCAAACACCGCAAGAATGGAAGTGCCAATCCGTGTTATTTGGGAGTTTAACATATAACTCGAGCACTGATTCGCTAGGCAAGCGTATTCATTTTTGATTGGAAGTGTATGTGGCACTTTTTTCTTTTTTCACGAAGTCCAGGAAACAGTGTTGGTCGAGTGAGGAGCTCCAGGAAGTGGCTTTTCATGCAAGGCAGATGAATGGTGCCGGTGTTATCGTAGCCTAGCTTGATGCCGAGGATATTGGGAGCACGTCTCGGCCAGTGTGGATTTACCGTCTGACTAGGCCCTATAGCTCAAGCACCACCTGAAAATCCTTGGAGTGCCTCGTATGTACCTTGTATCGTTTCAAGATGCCGGCAACCACACCCTGTCAACCTCTTTTTGAAGAATGAGGGACAGAGCTCCTCAATGACGCACTCCTGTCGGAGCGTAGAACGAATGGCTAGTCCTAGTGTGACACAATACATAATGCGTGCTCCGCATAAATAAGCGGCGTTGTGCTGCGCGCATTGCGGTGGATGTTCTCCGTTCCGCCGCTGCACTTTAGGTGCATGCGCCAACTATTGCAGTCTCTATGTCGGGGGTACGCTTGTCTGTTCAGTCGTGACGTGTTGCTGTTTTTTGCGTTCCTTCGTCGTGAAATTCCGACAAAAACGTCATTGAATATCCGCAAAAACACTTTTTTGTCCTGAAAAAAAACATATCGTGCCCCTATTTGGTCCATAGCAATAATTCCACACAAGCCCCACTTATTATGTAGTGTATTAACCTTATCCCAGGGAATATTGTACAACATAAATATGTTAGGCACTACGTACAAAAATGGTGGACGTGGCTGGTTTTGGAGAGCACGAGGGTTAATCTTGGAATGCGCGCTGACATCTGCAAAACTCCCTCACGCTCTTGTGTCGCCATCGCTTCAGGTGAGGAGAATGCTTGTCGACCGAGACTGTGACGGACTCAACTTCCTAATGCACGCGGCTTCCTGCGATGTCGTCGCAACTCCACTTGTCAGCGGCGAAGGTACGCCTCCACCCGCCGGTTTTTTGTCTAGTTATAAGCTTGCAAGCTCATGCCTACAGTAATCGAGCGGCGTATGCCATACATGGGGGCGTGAACCAACAAAACGTCAGCAGTTGCGCTGCGTCTGGCATTCTCCTTTCATTTGTGCGGCAAGCGGCTTTTTTTTCCATCGAGGTCATCACTGATATTTTCATCTCACCTTTTTTCACCTCCTATCATATATGTATGCCCTACTCTGCCTTACATTACCCTTCATTACCCTGCCCTACTCTATCCAACTTCACGCCGGCTACCGGCCGATGTGTCCAGCGTCGGGGGAGTGAGCCGATAAGACCCCCCCCGTTTACTTCAAGTCGATCGTACATACTAAACATTTTGAGCGTACGCGTTTGAGTCCAACAAGTCACTGTAGCCAACAACCTGTCAGACCATCCAACAACGGCATCCTCCCGGCGTGAGATCACGTATCGTCTTCATGGACAGTGTTTGAGAGTGACCGCTGGCGCTTTCGGGTGCTCTGCGACTATCGTATTGAATAGTGCCATTTCACTAAGAAACGAATACACTCATGGTCTGCTGTAACATGCTACGCAATATTCTTCTGAAAACTCATCCGGAAGGTCCTTCCTCCGCACGCGATATTTATTGGAAAGCGCTCAACTCTAGGTGCCACACTATTTTCCCACTTTTACGGCTTCACTGTGACAGCTTGGGGCGAGAAGATGAACCATTTGCCTTACCCAGGGTTGTGAAAGCCCCACAACCGTAATCAGCGAAGAATAAACCGCTTGTTGACAGGACCCATCGGCTGACAAATGTGATGGAAATGACATTTGGACCGTATTTGTACGGCATCACAGCTACAGTCCAACCTGTAGTTGGAACCAAACCTCCGCCCCCCGCCCTGCCCTCCGTATTAAAAGTGATGATGCGTGCTCGATAGCTAAATGATAAAGGTGGCAAAATTTTAGGTGGGCTCTCTCGCCCGCATCTCCATCCTGCCCCATTCCCGTCATCTTCCCCCCGCATCATGTGACTTACTCGCTCTCCAGTCGGCGTTGACGATGCAGCCTACAATCAGCAGGAAACCGAAGTTGACGGCGAAGGAGATCAGCCTGGAGTAGAGCTTGAAGAAGTGGTCGAGAAGCCTTTTAGCGATATGAATAACGACGACCAGGAACGCATCGTCCAGGCCGCTGGCACGGTGATCGATATCGCTGCCGCCGCAACGCCCGTCACAACGCCCCCCCGCAGGTCTTCCCCAGTGCCACATGGTTCAGCCCAGGTAACTTGAGGTTCGGCGTAGTAGACGTGTTTTAGAGTTCTACAACGACAGGGACGGCATGGTTTCGCCTGAACAATTCTGGCGGATGTGGTTCTTTCACTCACGCAACTACCCAAAAAGGCATGCCTTAAGGTATACCCTTCTTTATTTTCGTGTTCAGAAGCATTCAAAGACAGCGGTTCACCCTGATTTTTCTGAGGCACCTCACATCTGCAGCTCTTCACCACACCCGGCTTATAACTTCAACAAATATCGAATGCCGTACCGATGAGTACTCCCGGCCTGAGTTTATTTACACGTCTACCAGGGTATTTTCGAAACAAGATAGGCATTTCGATGAGTTGGGGTTACGGAACCCGGTCATTCAGCGCTTCTCACGGAAACGGTACCACCTCCATCGAGGAACGCGTATTGTTCACAGAATTGAGGTCGCTGAAATGCCGTGTGTAACGACACGGGTAGAACTTCTCGGAGACTACTTCCGACATATTCATGATTCGACCATATCACCAGAATCGTTCGGAGTACCAGTCTACGTGTTCCCAGCGTTTTTACAATACTGCTAAGCTGGCGAGGAGTGCGGTGAACGAGGGCTTTCCGAAGGGAAACTTCGTAAGAAAAAAAGCCCTTGAGAGAAAAACCACATATCATTTGATTTAGAGCATTAGACGACGAGTGACTACAGTTTTGCTGCAACGTTCGATCATAGTATGCGATTTGATTCGGAATGGAACATGTACGATACTCTGCCAGAAGGAAATATGAAAGGTATCTGATTTTCGATATATACCCAAGCATACCAGGTACACATTTAGCATAGCCTTTTTGGTCATCTTTCGGGCTGTACTCGTAGTGTGGTTTCAACTTAGGCTCTGGTCAAGGTTACTATCTCCTCAAGGGTTGAACGAGGAGCCCCGAAAACGTTTCGACCTTTGCGTCCAGGGTAGCTTGCTTTGTACGCCGTTTGTGCTGTCCACAAGTTTTCGAAGAATGCTTCAAGCCATCTCGTGATGTTCACCAACGATTCGCTTTCGGTTCTTCGAAGGTCAGAGTTTGGATGACTTACCCCTTTTTCAGAGGCCTTCCGTGTACATGATAGCCGAAATAATATGATCGATTTGCACCTCTTTTGTGTAGAAGTCAGATATTCGCTGTTAGGCTCAGCAAGTATTTGGAGAATCTTGAAATTGCCCGATTTGTGCTTCAGATTGACTAGTGCTTACGAACAGTAAAGGAGGGGGGACTACACGTGCGTTCGATTCCGCGTCTATACCCAATGCATAAAACGAAGGTCACAAGGGCAATTCCTTAGGCACTTGGTCGAGCGGCAATGACAGAGTGCGTTCGGATTGTCTCGTCAGGTACGTAGAAAAGCGGGTGTGGGTTTGTACCTGGTACTGAAACTGTTCACTAAATAATTTTTGAAGGACAATAACTAAAACCGATGCCGCCCTCACGATCTTTTGCGGCAACCATCAAGCCTACCACCACTGTCTCCGCTCGGGACGCCGTGGTTCTGTCAGGCGGGGACAGCCGAAACGGCGGCTTACCCTACGCCTCAGGGTGGTTCTGATACTGACGCGGCGGAAAGGCCTTCAGTGGTACCCGTGTTCAAGATGGCCTTCACGATCCTCACCGAGTGCCTGTGGAAATACAAGGTGTTGCTTCCTATATATTGATGACTGTGAAGCCGGTTTCGAGCTTGAGGGCGTATTCTGGTCGGCCAAAAAAAATGAAAAAGCTCGAAAAGGCGCAATGAGGAGAAAACGAAGGCTGAGAAGGAGGGTGCCAAAGGGGCGGAGGGGGGGGTGGGGAAAAAAGAGGATAAAGATAAGAAAGGCAGGAATCACGAAGCATTGACAAACAAACCTCGGGGATATAAAATAGCAGCACCGGCAACACGAACGAAGGTTCATCAAACGACGAGAAACAAGGCACAGAGCGCTGCTCCCCGTTTCCCCCCGCCACTGAGTCATCGCACGTTGCACGTAATCGCGACCTAAAACTTTGTCTGGAGATCCGTACCTGCCTTCAGGATATATAGTGCGGCGGACCTGGATGTTGCAGTACATAATCATTCCAGAAAACATGTGCTGTGTATAGGGCGTGCAAAATTTAAGGGGGTTCCCACGGCAGCAAGAGCTTCAGATATCGCCGAAGAGGCGTACAACAATAGAGCAGCATGTTTATTGAAGTACTTCTCGTCTTGTAGACTCCTGATAATTGTTTTTGGTTAGCTTTCAAGTCCCTCCACTACAATCGGCAAAACACGTCGTCACAAAATGTAGAAGGCTTCCAAGTGCGGCATTTTACGCGTCAGAGAAAAAGTGCAGTTTTCCTGAACGGCCTAGATGATGGAGTGGTAATCCGGTATTTGTCCGAGATGTGTGTGCGTTTCCTAGTTCCGAAGTCGGAGTAAGTTCCTCGTCCACGCACACACTCGCATCGCTCACCCAAACAGGTGCCGGGGGAGCTCAAGGCAACGGATCTCTGGGGTAGGAATGTCCTCACACATGCCCTTCTGTCGGGGCACAAGCTCATGTTCGAGGCCGCGCTTGGAGCTGTCCGAGACGTTGTTCCTGACGAAGAGGTAGGTTGCTTTTCTCCCCGAGTGCGCAATCAGGTATCTCGCGCGGGATGAGATGCAAAAAGACGCAGGTGTGTCATTTTCTCACTCGATGTTCCATGGAGTATGGTCAGCCCCTTCCCACCAAAACTGCGGACAAGCGCCATATAGAACAAAGCCGGCACTTTCAGCAAGTATATTATTGATTCTGGTGGGGCCTCTAAGCGAACGAGCTTATGCGTGCCACGAAACGTATCCCCGCTGTACAGGGAGAGGTCTCTCCCGATACACCAAACTTCGATGCCGAGGAAAGGTAATAGCCCGACCGATGAAAACGCACTTTGTATTTGAACTTGATATCACAAAAAAAATCTGCTTTTGAACGGAGAACTATATTCCACTGTCCACATGTCACTTTGAATTTCGAAAGGCTAGCTTCGAAACACAACTTTGAGAATAAAATGTGGGTCGAAATGCAGAAGTGTCGCTGATACTACGAGAAGAAGGTGCGAAGAACCGGCTACATGCCAAACCGTTTTACCTACAAAAACAATCCCTGACGAGCCTAAACGAACCTACATCTCACCCGCCAAAAAGCAACTGAGCAGCCCTCCGACTCGCTTTGAAAAGTTGCCTCGTCGGTGGTTTCCACGTGTACTCCGTCCCTCTTTTGAATGGTGAAAAGGGTTTGCGGGCACATAATCACGGCCAAGGACGATATACGTACACCCCCTTCCCTCTCAGTGCTCTCGGTGAATCGCGGACATTGGGGGCGTGCTGGCGAGATCGTTGGAACTTTGGATATTGCTATCATCAAAATGTCTACCCTACGCCCGGTGTCAACCAGTTCGTCGACACTATTCAAACATTTTTCGGAGAAAGGGTCTAGTATTGAGACCGCTTCCAAAGTTATCTGTGAATAGTTTCAGGCCGGTTGAGCTTCTCACGCGAGCAGCAGGCGGTCAGCGTGACACTTTGCGACGTATATCTCTTTCGGGACCAGCGATGATACTCGATGAACGGACTGCGCGGGCAGCTTGCTTCGGCGTCACTATTCAGCTGATGAAACGGAATCCTCGTATCAAAACCTTACAAACGTTGCCCCCGTTCATGCCATGGTGTCGTGCTAGAAACCACACCACTCTAAGAGTGAAATCCATTTTTAGGTAGGGAAGCACCGTTTGATTTTTGAGGGATCATGCTTGCTGGAGTTCTGTGCGGCACCTTAAACAAAATGCGGAGTACAAAGCCTGATGGACAGAACTGATTGCTCAGTTGAACATCCAAGACACAAACCAGTTGCATTCCAGGGGGATTTTGGTAGGTACGCCCCAAATGTATGCGGAGTATCGCAAGTCGGAGTATCTGAGTCCCGAAAGCAACTCATCTTGTCCTCACCGCTGCTGGCCTCACTTTTGGAACAATTCGAAAAATATCGTGTACACAGTTTTCAATCAACCTATTTGGTTCACACTAGGGACGTGGTACATATTCACGCCGGAATGCCCGGCAATCCGCTGTTGCCTAGGTTCGTCGCTGTCAACGCCGATGCCTGCCGCGGAGGTCCACATCACGGGCAACGGCCTCGGTACGAGGCACGATGCGTAAGTGTTCGAGCTCCTCGCACGCCTTGGTTCACATCTTGCCGGTAATACGAACCCGAACAAAAATGTAGGCACAGGCCGACCCACTATTTTAGTGGATGGTAATAGAGAAAATATTCTCGTTACCACACGAACCGGTAAGCTGAAAATCGCCCACTTGGAATGCTCAACGTTTGCGCGTAAAATCCGGTATATCCGTACAAGTGGGATGTGCCTGACCATTACGGTGCGTGGGACCGCTGAAGATGAGAATTGGCCACGACGGTTGACGTCTTGGTGGTGGCGGATCAGTTCGAGTTAATGAAAACACCCTCGCCGTATGGACCATTTGGTTACGATATGAACACGCCCACGGGAACCCTCCCACCCGCACAAGTCTCCGACCCTTTGTTCAAGGACCCGTGCCCCGGCTGGTATAGCAGTGCCTCGGGTCAGGCCTTTTCCAAATGATGGGATTCTTCAACCCAGGGTCGTAGGAACGTTTTTGCTTCAACTATTCTTGCGGTAAAGACTGGTACATCTGCCTACGAGGTTAGGTAAATATTTTAGCAACCACTGCACATTTTTAGTTGCTAAGTAATGACTCGCTAATAGTACAAAGCTCATTAAGGGAGGAACCGTGAAAAACAAACAGCGCACTTCTATCGTAGAAAGGTGCCGTCTCAACCACCGTAGAGCATGCTGTAGCTTAGACTGATGCAATCTTGTAGGATTTCGTAGTAGATTGAAGCTCTTTGCTTGTGTTTGTGTTGTGGGTATTGTTTCTTGGTCCACCTACGCTGGCGTTTCATCTCCAAGTTAGATCGCTTCGCTTTTTTGGGGCCTAGTACATTGGGTGGGTTTGCGTGCCGGAAAGAGGATGTTAGAAAACAATACCCTTGGTGAAAGAACACAAAACAACTTGTAAACTAAGCTCGTCTTCCCCGGAATATAGGTGGCATCTGGGTTCAAGATTGATACGGAAACGTGCCTCAATATGAGCGTCGATTACATACCATTCAGGGAGGACGTACACCGGTGCAGGGACGAAAATGTTCAGAGTAAGCGTTCCTGATGTATTCATACCCAGAGCGGTAGGAAAGCTGTGACTCGAGGTACACCGTTCCGCGGTAGACCAATAAATGCACAAAGAGGAGTATGGAGCGTCTGTAACTAACATGGGGTATTCCTGTATGCCCCCGTGCGCAGGTGAGCGAAATGCTGGAAACAAATGAAGGGGAGCGGGAGGACGAGCCCATGATCACCGCCCTTGACCAGGGCGAGCTCAGCATGCGGAAGCTATTCGCTCTGCGAGTGGGTCAGCTCAAGGCAAGCGGCGTGGGAAAAGGACGGAGTACCGTGTAAGCTACGACAGTGGTAGCACGTTCCATCCTGGAAAAACAATGTGTATTTGGGGTTTTTACAACAGAGGACACATACAGCCGGTATCCCAATCTATGATGCGCACAATATTTTGTCAGCCCCCAGACACCGGTTCTTTCGATCGACCCAAACTACTTTATCCAACATCGCTGTGAGTGTTTTCGTCATCGTGGATATCCTCCCCCACCCATATACCCATCTATTACGGGGGACCATAGTTAATAGGACCAAATATTGTTATAAAAATAGGTAAATATATAGGTTTTTGTGTGTGCCACAGGTCCTATTAACTATGGTCCCCCATAATAGTTTAAACGGAAGCGTTGGACCCTCCAAGTCGTAGCTTTTGCGGCCCTTGACTATGCAGCCACACACTAGCTCCCAGACAGCAGAGATGAAAAGAGAGCGATCTAAAACTCGTAATTATGAGGGGTTTCTTGCGATCGCCGGCACCACTGCGGTATGTAACGGAAAGTTTTCGATATACCTTGATATTTCCCGGAATTTATATGCGCAATTACTCGATTTCACCCACCCAACACCCTACTCTCGGTTTAATTTCTGTATTCATGTGATCCATGGCATTGCTCGCCGAGCAGGTCCTACTTCCGAAATCATTTTCCCGCGAAACGTACAGACTAGGGCGGGTATTTGACCGGGTGCCCGGATCAGGGTCCTCTTAAAGTAAGTCCGAGGCGTGTTGCGGCGGGGGTTTGTATATCACGTTTCGACTAGAGTACTTTCCGGATGATGGGGCTGGCTCCTCAGCCCCAAAGCATCGTAACGCTTTCCTGCTTTTTCGATGGGTGTACGTGTTTAAGTCTCTAAATCTGATGGTGGTGTCTGTCGTCAACGTGCTGTGGGCGGTGGTCTTTTGTGTCAAAGTGGAGGGGTAGGAGTGATGACTCCACATCGCCGGCACGCTTCAGACCGACACATCAGCGCTGTGCCATTCTTTACGCTGCCACACTGGTATATTCCTTCCGTGCCAAGACAATTTTTTATGGATTTTAACGGATAATCTGCAATACTCAGCCAGAGCGATTAAAAGGAACACAACTGCATAGGAATCTCGGTCGGTTGCTGTAACATGCCGACCGTGGAATAGGCATCAGCCAGCTCGAAACAAGTCTATATTTTCCAGCGCGGTGTGTGTTCAAAAACTTTTTTTCTCGCAAGATAAATATCCAATTGAAAATCATATCGTTACACCAAAAGGGGGAAGAAGCGCGAAGCCCACCTTTAGTTGTGCTTCATGAGCTCTTGGAGCAACGTGTGAACCTCATATCCACTTCCCTCCGCCGTGACTAGACTATCTCGCTAAGTAGTGCTCACGATACCGATGTACCGTTGGGCCCCAAAAACAAAAGTGGCTGATAATACGAGCCCACACGCCTGTTTACCGTTCCATATATGCGGAATATTTCAGCAACCTTTTCCAATCGGGTTCTGTTACTGTTGTAAACATGAAAAAAACGGGTCCGCATGTGTTTGGTAGTACAAACGAGAAGTAAGCAAGTCGGTGTACCGTTCCAATCGTTTGCTTGGGATCCGTGTCAGAGCTTTTCCCTGGAAAGCACTTGAAGTCCAGCTGATTTTTAGTATTGGCGATCTATCGGAGAGGGGACGACGATATTGCGAGGAGGGGCAGTGAGTATGCGGGGGCCACAGCCGATCAACCACAGGCATCAAAGGGTCTCACAAAATAGTATTACGGGAAAGGAAATACGGTACACACAATACACAAAAGCCTTTTTTTTGCGTATTTCTACTATCAATATTTGGTCCTGTCTACTATAGTTCCTGGTTGGAGACGACCTTGTGAGTTGTGCAAAACACACTGTCGTTGGGTTGTAGGGTGAAACATCGACTGTGCGCTTGAATTCCCCCAGCGTCATGTGCCATCTAGACCATGAGTGGGCGCACCGTCTCCGAAGCAGACCGGCCGTTACGGGGTATTCGCAGGGAGTCCAGGCGAACAACAAACTATCCGAAGTGCAGGTAAGGACCTGTCTGAGTCATCATGATGTGCACAACAAATGTGGGAGACAAGACGTTTGGCATACGGGATATGCTTCTTTTCACAGAGCTCTCACAAAAAAGGTGCAATTCCGCACAACCCTCGATAGGGAATTCCGCACTCACTTGGTCTTGGGTTGAACCATTTGACAAATCGGTCGACACTCGAGGCACATCTTCTTAGCATAATCTGAGAACGAGAACGCCTAGTATGACGGCATTGATGCACTACTACCCATGTTAAAGTTCACTACATACTCACTGCGCTCAACGAACAATACTGAAGATGAATATTCCACCGACAGCGAGCCGGTCTGCCACCTTTTTGTGGGTATAGTTGCGTACAACCTACATATTCCCCAAACGAGCAGACGTTGTGTCGTTTGCAGCATCGCAAACTTCAACGTTGAGACACTCGTATGTTTTTACCCAGATAACACAGGAGACACAATAGGAAACCGAACACGGCAACCTTTTCAACCAATTTGAGGCTAATGGACGAAACATGATTCATGATTGACAGTTGATGCACTTCCCCGAACGAAGGCGCATGACATCATGAAAATAAAAACATGAAACGTTCCGGACGACTGTAGCTTGTAACTAGCACGGCCGGTTGGACATCAGAGGATTCTACGCTGATGGCTGATAAAATATCTCACTAACATTGTCTTCTGAAATAAAAGGGAACTCGACAAACTTTCTTTTCGTACAAGTCTAATTCCTCCTCGTGCGAGTTTGTTGTTTGAAGAGGGGCGTTTTGAAGATTCGCTTCGATTGTGGCGCTAGACAGCCGCTGCGATTGTTCCCCGAAGACTGTTGGTCGTAGTTTTGTCGATCTGATCGTTCCAATAGAATATTGAGGATGCCCCCCCACGCGAAAAGTCTCAGGTCATTTTCTTGATCATATTGTTTTTGGAGCTTCGACACGATCGTGAACAGCTAATGCCTCACAGGGTTCAAGTCATTTTGCAATATAGGTTCTGATTTCATGAAACAATCTCTGTGCTGGTGCTCCTCCCCGTTTCATGGCTTCCAGCTTCAACGTACAGACCGATAAAAATACGCATGCCACTCATCAAAAAATACCACAGCAATATATGCGTGCACCCCTGTGTGGATGAATCCTCCCATAATATATTCCCTCACCCGTCATCTCCCAACTTAATCTCGTGGCGTGCGGCAGGACGATGTCGATGCTCGGAGCAAGCTGTCATCCATCGACGCTAAAATCGAGTCCTTCATACCTGGAAAGCTTGTTGTCGTGAGTGCTGGACGACATAATCTACGACACCGCCCCTGAACCTGACAGCACTGGACCCGTTTACAACTGTACATGATCCATCTTGGGAACAAGTTACTGTACCTCAGAGTCAATGACACATCTTACATCACTACTGCTAGAATATGTGCTTGTGTGGTGCCTGTCGTATCCAATTCGATGCCTTGTATTGCAATATCAGCACTGCTTACTGCATTGCAGTGTACCTACCACCTCTGCGCCGTAGGTTTTTGACAGCATACAGAGATAATATATTGAGCTTGAATACTGGATTACTTAATACGGACAATACGTGTGCTGGAGCTCCACACGTAAAATAAACGGTTAAACTTGAAAAACACACACATACACGTAATGTACGTACAGTGCAATGAGAGGGGATATATACATTCGGAGTGCAGGTTTTCTTATTGTTCGGGCCCCCGAAGTTCAAGATGAAGAACGTTTGTAAGCGTGATACAAATGCGGTCGCCCGACTTATGCGTACGGTCTGACGGCTGAAGCAATCTGCTGTTGCCAATCGTTCACGTACGAGAAGCGTAACTGCCCAGCAGGTCGGGTACGAAGGTGATAACGTCCGTGAAGTATAGCATGACTGCGTGCATTGTTATTCGGACACCGAATAGGTTTCACCTCCCAGCCCGGTACTGATATCTGTGCTCTTGAGTCGGAATTCCGTCGTGAAGCCCCAAGACGAGAAGAATGCAGCTGTCGGGCACCACCGTGGGGAAGGACTGGACTTTGTTTGCTATTGGAGTGCTTAGGCCCGTTACTATCGAATGACTCTTTGTCAAAAACTTGAAAATAGACTTCTCCGTCTCTCTGCGCATACCAGGTATTTGTTTCGAAAATAAGTTCACACTGAATGTGAATGCTGGCGTGAAAGATTCGTCTCTCTCTGCTGAACTTCAAAAAATATAAATAACGCCACATTTAGTTCATACGAAGTTGACAAAGCGACAGCATACACATTATAATACGAGCTCTCGCATTAAACCGACTCGAGCTACTGCATACATACTTATTCATGTTTTATCTGCTATAACATCGAGATGATCCAACCATGGACTGCATGTCTCCTAGGTACACCTCGGTCGAGATTGTGTGAGAGAGCGCGGTCGATATAATACTTTGCGCAGTAGTAATTGGTAGTCGATTGTTGGCATCGGAACGTATCTGTGGAAAATGTCACGCTGTTCACCTTTATTATTTTGAAGCAGCCATACCCCTCAAAAATACTCGATCGACAGAAGGGCAGGGTGGGGTCGAGACACGTCCTAGGCGCACGGCAGGCGAGAGAATGATAGCAACCTTGGTTTCCCTCTGCGACACAGCCTACTCTGGAGCCTATTTTCTGTACAACCCCCCCCCCGGGGTTGGTATTGTGTCGTAGGGCAACAACTTCGTAAAAAGCGTCACTCACTTCATTAGCTAAATAACGAGGGTACAGTATAGTTTGTTCGAGGATTGGCGGTCGGTCACACCTGGACGTCCACGTTGATTTTTTTAGCATATTTATGAGGCTCTATCGCATAGGGGGTTGTGTTGGTATTACGATTTGTTTGGGATGAGGCCTCAAGAGAGGAGTGACAAGTGCACCCATGCTAGTTTCCGTGAAAGTGTCCACAACGGACAATACATTGTTTTTTTCAAGCTGTCGTTCATATTCAAGTCATTCTCGCATTTGGTTTTCAGGGAGATGCAGCTCACCACTCAGACGACTCAGCAAATACCCCACGGTGCTGCGCGATTAATGTAAGTATTGTCTGCCTGGTCGGGGAGAAACTAGGCGAAAATGCCCCGACATTGTAGGGATTTGTACCCAACGGTGATACAACTACGGCAACGCTTGATATCGAGTACTTCACCTCTCCCCATGCCACTCCGCAAATGCAGAAACGGCTCCGAGGGGTCTCTCGAGGGTTTCGGGTTGCTTGCTCACGGAATGCTGCGCTTCTCGCACAACCTGGATTTTAAATAGCGCCACAGGAGCTCATACTACAACTGCTTTATTGCCTGCGCCTATCAAGCAATCGAGCCACAAAAGTCATACATTACTTGCACCTGTTTTGTTTTTTTTGTGTGCTTTGGGTTCCCTTTTTTTTTACACCAAGAAAGATCACGGGCGTGCAATGCTGACTATCACGATGCGCATTACCTGCCTACGACGCGTGTAACGCCCACGCCCGAGCAGAAACATGTTAATGTTTTGTTCGACACGTCCTGATGTTCTTTTTGACTCTGCCGATAGGCTCTAATCAGCCGGTCTTAGATAGCGTTCAGGGGAACTTCGAGTTGAGACAACCCTCGTCACCCTACCCGACTCGAACAAATATCGCTGGCGGCATGCCGAGGCGGCAGACTACTCTCGCCCCTGGTCTGCGATCTTAATCACCCCCACCGCCCAGCGCAAATAATCCTGCTCCTCCTCTCCCAACAACGTTGTCAGGCTGGAAATAAAGTTACTGACAGGCGCATGTCAACCACCAGTTGTGCTGTTCTTGTCAACTCTCCTACGTTGGAGTAAGTCTTACACCTCCCCCTTCCTTGCAAAGCACACATACGTGACATTCCTCGACGTCTGCCATTATCGCGGGGCTGATGCTTTAAAGAACTTGCTGACCATCGAAGCTTTCCCTTCGCGGGTTGCCTGATGCCGACTTCAACTATTCAACTGATATTCGAAACCTCAGCGTCAAAGACTCGTGGTTTCTCCCTACCCGGATGGGACAGAGTTTCGATAGTGCTACATACGAACTATCGTTCAGTGGGATTGTGCGTTCTCGTTACTATGTCTCTAGCGATGCTCTAAAATGGTCTGCGGTTTCAAATTGGTGTCAATACTATGTGTTATTGAACCATAAACCACAACGCTTAGGACGTCGAACTCTTGTCTGCGCTATATTTGACACGTGGTGAAGTGGAAGTGCGTACCAAGTGGCAGATTGGAGCCCAAACCTTTTGTTTTGTTCTTGACGTGGGTTCCTTACCTCGAGTACCACCCACATATCGGCTGTTTCGTTCTGTTTTCCGGCACGCTCGATATTTGACACAACACCCACTGCATAACGAGATGAAGCGTCCAGCTTTGGACCCGTGCCACGGCTGGATTAGCAGCTCTTCCCCCAACGAGTCGTGAGCGGCAGGTGTTCTCATTACAGGAAGTTCTATACCTCAAAAACAGCAGCGTTGTTTGTTCTGCCGAATATTGGGACACATAACTCGTAGGCTATGGCATTGGTCGGCAAGTTACGGGTTTACCTTTCGTGAACTTGTTTCCCGCTGATATTGACAGATCTTCGGACGAGGAACAGCTTGAACGATAGAGTAAGCGCAAACATTACGGGCGCACAGGACGAAACACTTGCTGCTCAAGTCTTCACCTTTTGTGAATGTCGATAGTGCGGTGGTAAAGGGTCAAAATGTCAAAAATGTGTGGCGCTCCCACCCCGTTATTCTACGCAAATATACCTCCACCCAAAACAATAGTTGCATGCCTTCACAGTGATCATCGGCTCCTTGGACTCTCTCTACCCTCCCGATCCCTCCCTGAGGCAGATTTTTCAGCTTCTACTCCCACAGATCGCTGTTGGAAACCAGCTTTTGCTGCTGTACACCCTGTGCGCCATCGCCCCGATCTTGAGGTTGGCCACATGGACGGCCTCGACAACCGGTGCCTCCTCCAAGCGCGCGGTGGTCACGGCACGGTGAGACAGCCTGAGCTTGTCACCACGGCCGCATTTGCTTCGTTTGTAGCTATAAGTTTAAAAAAACGTATTTTTTCAACTCTGAATATGACGGGCGTCCTCGCTAACTATTACCTGCGAACAAGATCGCTCGACGCAACAACCATTGTGTAAAGAGCTTTGAGTTCGTACTATGGTGTGACCGGCTATCAACGCTTGTTTGCAATCGTCACTAGTGAAGGTTGCTACTATAGTGGATGGAGCACTGAATGTGTTCAAGGCCCTCGAAACAACCTTTCGGGCAGCGCTGCAGAAGTATTTCACACTGTCGACGATGATTCATATTATTAAGTAGTGGATTGGATGATATCTCGTTTCCAGCGCGGCGCCCATATCGGGGATTGAAATCATCGTGCCGAACAGTACTCTTAAATTCATGTGTGGCGTGTGCAGGAAGGCCCGTCTTCTTTCTTTCTCTCATTCTCTTCTCTCGCACGTTAATTTGACTGACTGATCGCTTCCTGCGTTCTAACTCGGACAAAGTTCAACGAATTCGGGATGAATATGCTTTTACCAAAAACTACTTCTTTCGATTTCGTTACGTGTTTCCGACGAAACTCTTCCACGCTGCCGACAATTGCTTGAGAATATTTGGTTGAATACGGCCTCCTGCTCTGGTCGATGGTACTACCCTAACTTCCTCGGTGTGCTTTGTTTACCATCCGCCACTGCTGGGGGTTGTCTTGTGTCGACAAAAGTTTTTTCGGGCTGGTAGGGTTCAGTCGTGCGTCGGTGCGCAAGCGGATTTTGTTTTTTTCAAAACGTGAGGCAGTGGCCGCTCGCTCAAGGCCGGGTGTGGTCGGTCTCGTCTCATCGTGGACGGCAGAAGCTGCGTGCAAGAGATCCATCGGATCTACCAATTTGTTTCGTTCAATGTCTTCCTCTTTTCTTTCTTCACGATCTCGTCAACAGTAGTGCCTAAAAACGACTGGCTTTCCGAGACACGAAACGAGGGCTCATGACGGCCGGGCATCTCGGCCGCTCATTGGGGCCTCTCAGCGCCCATCTCCTGGTTCCCGTTAGTCAGTATTTGCACCCGTCGCACGTACCGAGACGTGCCGACTTGAATATAACGCACAGCGGGTGCTTTACTACGTATAACATCAGGGATATTGAGCTTAGTACAAAAGTAGGAATTGGGTAAAATATCAACCGTGACAGTTAGGCGCAGTCCGTGACAGCATGAAGAAGGTCTAGTGATTGTAGTCGCCTGGTCTGGCTGCTATGTACTGCAGCTTCGAGCCAGCCGCCGTATTGGTGAAACATCTGCCGGATTTTCAGTGCTGCTGCTGTTTGTCGTCGCTGCCACAGCAGCGACGAGGATTTTTTTTCGTGCCTGAAACTCACTCAGCTTGTATCACAAGAGGAAACTGATGAAATGGGGCCTGCATGCAGGTGATCGATCCGATGGCCCTTCGCCTTGGTATGTATATTTGCTGTTAAAAGGTACGTACGAGCACGAGTGTTGACCATAACAACACTCGAAGCCTCCTTGTCGTGCCTCACAATTTTACTCAATACTTAGTATGTCTCTAAGATTGGCCGGTGGACTGGCATAGTTTCTCGAATAAGAATATCCGTATGTAGGTCAAGTTGCTTGTCATGTCGGATATCGGATGCTTGCTGCTGGTTTGCGGTTGACTTTTAGATACCTTCAAACTCCCCCGCTGCGCAGTCACCACTGCTGAGATGACAATGCTACAGGTACCGCTTGCTCCGGAGGATCTGCTCTTAGGATCTAGCAGCAGCCGCTTCTGTGTAGACTACCCTCGTAGCGGTGCCGATATCAATTAGCAGCTGTATTAGTAGCTATCACCAATTTATACGTCCTCCTTGTTTACAGCGCCAAAGCCATTGAGTCTGTTGTGTGGGAAAGTCTGGGGGCATCAACGAAAAGGCCCTGCTGTTTTTTTTGCCTGGCTATAACACGAAACACATGTGGATGAGTCAAACCAACCCGCAGACCCCAGGGATCTCACTGCTGCACATCTGGTTGCTGGCACGCTTCCGCATTAGACACTGACCATATCCCAGTCCTTCAAAAACTTTCGCCTCGACCAGTCTTGACTCAAACCACCTCGCCACCACGAGAATGAAACGTTTCTCCGATAGCTTGTGATTGACCAGTTTGGCTCTTGTTGACGATACAAGTTGGCCGTGGTCAGATCTCGATTCGGCCAGGGGACATCACCGTGGTCGCGGGTGCCGGCCCTAGAGTCAGGGCGCGGCTATGTGATGGGCGATTTTTGACATATATCATTTGTTCGCTTCCGTTGACCAACCCTGTGCTTGCATGGCCGGGTTGGCGTCGACAGACGAATCAAATCGTGCGTTTAAGCTCGACGTGGATACAACCAGTCCTGGACTCAAACCGTTAAACCCGAGATAAGTTTCTTGGATCGGGTAACGATATTTCCCGCTATATCCAGGTCTTGGTAACCAGCCTGTTCTCTGCATATAAGCTAGAGAAAACAGGTCACACACCTGTGTGCATCCAACGAGCTTTCCGCCGCTATATCCATTCCACGACACAGAGGTTGCAAGTTCCGGGCTCACATCGCCGGACCGGTTGAGCTCCCCCAGTGTGAAAAAATGTATGATATGTGTACGGCTCTCTTTGTTTGAGGACTTTCGCATGGAAAAAAGTTTGATGGGTGGTTTCGATGGTACCTCTTCATAAAACTGTTTCTGGCGAGAAATGAACCTCCCCATACGAGAAGCTCAGAGAACTAACCACTACCCGGTCAAGGCAATGCAACTTCCGTAACAATGATCAACGCCAAGAACTCTAAAGGTGGTGTATAAAAAAGGTTTGAGGGGGGCATGTGTATCCTGTCGTGCGGGGGCCTCAACTTTGTAGGCGGGGCAGCCCTTTGGTGATAATATGCGTCTAGATATCAATCCAGCGCCCGAAGTCAAAGCGAAATCACCACTGTTGTAGCTGTATCGGTCACGATAGGCAGAAACAAATTTGCCCAATGTTTAGGGATCGAAGACCATATGTTTTCCGTTTCGGGGCAATCAAACCATCACGTAAAACAGAGTTGAACTCGCGGCTGACGTGCAACAAACATCCAGCCGCGCGATACGCCCTACTGGTGTCTTTATACTTTGTTTCGAGAATTGTTTCCAACGAAATTGGATCAAGTAGTCAGGGCAGTCAGGCCTGTGTCGACGAACAAGTGTTAGGCCTATCGTCATGACTCGCTCCCCAGGACAAATCTGCCGTCCAACTCGTGTTTAGTACTGCTGTATGTGTGTGTTACTTCGCCTTGATGCCCTTACCTGGGACCAGGTATGATTTCGAGCACCGAAACGTATATCCACCCTTCAATCAACGCGTGACTACCAATTGTAAGCTCTTTAACACGTGGATACGAGCGGTGTCAAACAGACCATGCAGATCCCAACGACCATATATGGTACATGTGTTGGAGATCGTGCAAGAAAACGTATACCAAAAACACTTCCATCTGGTATTGTTCAATAAAGATGATTCGACGGACATGTCCAATATTTGCCACTCGTACGAATTTTTCATCTGTCGCCGCTGGAACGTTGTGTATACGCATTTCAGAACTGGCAAGCTAAGCATATTTTTGGGCGCCCCCGCGATGTTCTTCTGGGGCGTCGGCACGAGTGATGTTGGGACAAACTCCGCTCTCGGGTGGAGCCCGGCCCTCAGCGCGACGACCATGGCGGTGAGGGGACGATAGTGCGTAAGATTGTGTATGGAAGACAGTACAATACGTTGTATCAAGGTTACTTTTCCTCGGGAATGGTTTACTTATCCCATTTGGCCGCGAGTCTTCTCTCGCATTTAGGCTGAATGACACACCGGGAGCCCGAGTGTACACCACGGCGCAGATGCGAGACGCGGCCGAGGTCGGTGGCGCTTGCTGTTGGCTTCCCAAGTCGCGAATTCTGGCAGATGTCTGCGGGGAATCACTTCAATATGCTAGAGCTAGGCGAGGCAATGGAGACTGAACAATCTCAAAGAGCTTGTATGCCTGCTGATCGGTCATGTCGGATCAAACTGTCCTCGAGTTTTCCGCGGAGACAGCCACGGTACAGAAGCAGTCGTTCTTCAATCAAGTTGTCTTCCTTTTGGGATTGCGGGACAGCGACAGATTGGGCATTTGGTGTTGTTCCTGTTATCCTAGGAAATAGAAACGCACACACATAATTTCGAGAAATATGCAATCAACTATATGCTGCGCAGGGGCAGGACGACGATTCGTACGAACTCATACTTCCTCTGTATTTTGAAAAACGATGCACCCACGCTGCGCACTTCGACGGCAGCAGTGTGTCCAGCAGCAGCGTTCGTATTCTATGTGGGTGCGGTGTTCACCAACCACGTTGAGCGATCGAGTGATCGAAACATCGAGTTTTTTCCTCGGTGCAACACGCGTGGAGACCTACCAGGGAGCTCGCAAGTCGTTGTGGAATGCCACTAATTACGTGATCCAGCACGAGAACGACAACTTTCTCTTGGTTTAAAATTTCAATACTTTTGGAATCGCCCGCTTTTTATCAACCTCAGCAGCAGCAGGAGCGGAGACGGCACAACAGTAGCAGCAACAGTACAAATCTGTCGAGCATACGTTTCACCCAGCCCTTTCACGTAAACCACACGCCTCACACCGAGCATCTACGTGACCACAAAACTGCTTCCCTCCGTCCGTCTACCTCTGCATGCCGCTTTTACCTGGCCAGTAGTGATACACGCCCTCAAAACAGTACATATTACGTGGATGGTTCATTTTGAAAACCATCAACAATGGTGGCTGTACTACCATTGTATGCGTAAACCGGGTACTAGTAGTTTGCAGCGCGTATGCTGCTTTTACCTCTACCGCAGTACATTTTTTTGCGTATCGATTGTAGGGGGATACACGAAGAGTATCAATATAGTAGGCAAGCCTCTAACTCGTTGTTCCGCTCACATGCTACCTCGGCGTTTTATTCAAATTTCAGTACTATAGCAGTAGCAGTAGTGACTGTAGAATGCTTTCATTCTGCTTCTACCTGCACTGCAATGACTTAACACTGGTGGTGGTGTACGGTATCAGTTTATTTCTGATAACATAATCCACGAGACGACGTGGCTGTTTGACGGCTTTGTTAAACATAAGGTTGTCTGTAAATTGCACAAGTGTTCGGTCAGGAGTAGTATATATAGTAGAATGAAACTCAGTAGCCGCGGTTGCAGTTTACCAGATAATATGTTCCAGAGTGCATACTGTTTCTGCCTTACTATATCTGCGTAGTAGTGGTAGTGGTTGGTGTTTAGCAACGGTAATATGGTCAACCCATGGTATTACGTGCATGTAGTAGTTTAGAATCCAACATGGAAAGAGTAGTTTAATATACCTGCCTACTACCACATATCCCTCTATGCCTCGAGCTACACCGTGAACCCATGACCCCTGTTTCTGCCAAGAACAGCTACACAGGTGATACCTCCGACTGTCTTTTCGCCTTGCGAAGCCCCCGGGTTTTCACTCTACCGACATCCCGAAGGGGAACCTTGTAGGATATTTTATTTGGACTTATTATATATACAGTACGACTTTGTTATTGATATGGATATAGGTCAATCTGTAAAGTGATCGATAAATAGTAATGCAGTGATATATACCTGGTGTGGGGATATATATATATATATATATATATATATTATATTACATATAATGGTATATATATATTATATATATAGTAATTTATATATATATATATCATATATATAATATATATATATAAATATATATGATATATCTATGATAAATATATATATATATACATATAATCTATATATATAAAGAACATATATTTAAATAATGAATACCTGGTATGTTTTTACCTACATCCGAAGATAAATGCATATATTTCGGTATAGCGGTAGGTATAGATAGAATGATATAGAATGATATGTACATTGTTTAAGTAGATATATAGACCAAAATGTCGAAGACACGTACGCCTCACAGAATATCCGACTTTTGAAACAAACAATGCTACACATACATACCTCTTCGATCTGCGTACATACGTACACCAAAAAGTATGGTAGACGGACATATCGTCGACAGATAAATATTCCAAATCCTCTGGACCCTGATCTGCCGTGACGAGATATCGCGCGGGATCTGGCTACAGCAGATCAAGCCTGTGACACATGCACCGGGTCGTGCGAATTTTACGACTCTCACCGCGGGCGACTTGAGCTACTGTAGACCATATAGACACAAAAACCCAGGTGCCTTAAACAACCTGGTTAACGAACTGTTTGAAGTGTGTGGCGTCTGGATAGGGCTGTCGACTTCAAACATATGACGTAGTTGAATAGAGTTCAGGGAGCTCCGATAAACTCAACTGTGTCGAGATCAGGCTTGCGAATGCTACAAAATGAAGACTCCATGCTGCACCATACACAATTCTTGACTGTAATTGCTCTTGAATGATCGAAAATTTCAATGTAGAAGCCTTGCAATGATAGTCAATCGGAGGGGGAGAGCCGTGACAAGAAGCCCAACAACAAAGGTATGCCAGGTACGTATTTTTGCTTTTTGAAAAACCTGGTATATCTACTACTATACCTGGTATTGCAGTAGAATAGAGTAGTATATTTCAAAAACCTGCGGCACCACCGGAGCTGCGAGTAGTGTGCAGTATTTACGAGTTTGACTTCTGGTGTTGTTGGCCTCGGGAAACGTTGAGGATAACCTCCAATATCAGCCACTCAGAGGCACTCCACAAGACTAAACACGGACCGTTTCCGGGCAAGAAAATCGCGTTGACGGTACTTTGTATGGATACTTGCCGTGCTCAACAACGTGCAGCATGGACTTGGATCACGCGTCACTATCTCATGTATGTAGCCAAATACATGGTAGAGGAAGGCACGGAAGGCAGAACAAAAATGCTCCCAGGAACATCGTTTACTCTTTTGGCAGGGGGTCGCTTCCTCTCAAGCCCAACCTGTTGTATTTCAGCCAATCAAATCACTCGGCCAAGTGACCACCATTTTGTTTCGTCATTGCGGTTAACCATAGTGTGCTTATCCCGAACCGGAGCCCCCCCCCTCCAGAGCTCTCAACCCCGGACGAAACCCCCCCGCGCAGCGCCGAAGCATGAGAGCCTCCTCTTTTGGTCTCCGTTCTCCCGCTCTCACCGCCGCGGAAAGCGAAAGGAGAAGAAGAGGCCACCGCGGGAGAAGCGTGCATGAACATGCACGGTTCCCACGTGCTACACCCGGTAGAAGCAAACATTATGCCCACCTGGTCTCGTTTCTTCTTGGGGGGGGGCGGAGTGTGACAAGGACAGACCGCGATAGGTACTACTGGCCTTACGCTTGCCGTCCCCGCCGCTACGGAAGCTGGTGGTTTCGTCAATGAGCCTCAGTACTTCGCCTCGCCCGTGCGAAAGTTCCAAGTCCTCTCGAAGGCATCCACGGGAGGCATGGCAAACACCGTCCCAGGAGGCCGAGGCACTTGCGCCGTCTGTGTCTGCTGGGCAGCAAGCTTGAGCTCGTGAATCAACATGCGGAGGTCATGGCTCACCATGTCACTCATTACTCCCCGAGCTACGGCAGAGGACAGGCAGAGCACATTGCGGAGAGTGTGCGAGCGGAGGGATGCTGCGGCTTGGGTGAAAGCCGCACCAAAGGGGCTCGCCCGATCCAGACATGGGACGTTAACCTCGACGTTGGGCGAATGCCAAACAGGAAGATTCTCGACGAGAGCCGACAGCAGGCACTCGAGGCGGTCGGGTCCCGAAAGCTCGGCGATGAACTGCCCCCCCCAAAGTATACGAGGCCCGAACATAGAGACGTCGAACTCGCTAAGAGAAGGTAGTTTTGGGCGGCCACGCTCGCAGTAAGGTGGATGTCTTCCCCGACGAAAGCCTGCAAGTCTGCCGGTGACTCGCCGATGTACGACGGGAGTCGCCCGCAAATAAATCAATGCTTTCGCGAGCCAGGCTTCTTCCAAGCCGCCGAGTCGTTGCGGAGCTACGACTTTTGGAGCAGACGCTCCCGCGAGCCCACTCCCCGCGCGGCATGATTCTCCATGAATTGCTGGAAGGCCATCTCCGTGTGGAAGGATTGAGAGGCGCACGCAGAAACCCTATCGCCGATATCAGCCAGGGAGGCAGACAGGGCGTCTCCCTTCGCTGAAACAGTCCCGATGGTCTCTTTGACGCCAAGAATCTCGCAACCGACCTGGCCGGTCCACCGAATAATATTCTCAATAGAGATCGCCGCCGCGGCCCCAGGAACCGCGCCAGAGCCCAAGAGAGGGTCTGCTGCTGCAGGGCGAGCGGCCTCCTCGGCAGCAGCAGCAGCAGAAGCAGCAGCAGCAGTCGCAGCAGCATCGTCTTGAACCATAGCCACGAAAGGAGCACCAAGAAAGGCGAACTTCCAGCAACAGAGTTGAATAGTTGAGCAGGACGAACCAGGTAAGTACAGGGCCCCGAACCAGCGCCGGTCCGAACACAATGACACCGACACGGAATTCGAACTAGTCCGTGCCCCATCGTACCTGTATCGCTACCCCGCTTCGCTGCGTGCTTCGCTCGCGAGTCGACGATACAAACAATTCTAGGTGGGTACGACAAACAGGCTACTCGAGTACAGGTAAACCGTACTCATCTGATTGGTTAAACTAAACTCCTCCCGTACATGTAAAGCTCAGTTTTTCTCGTACCTCGATAATATTGCGATTATTGCGGGGGGCCATAGTAGATGGAACCAAAAATGGTTCGTAACAATGGATAAAGTTCAAGGTATTTGAGTGCACCTTCAGTTTTGTATACCTTATATATGTTCTTCCGCAATATTTTAATAGAATAACTATAAACTCGTTTGCTCTGGACGGTCGCTGTGAGGGCGTTTCGGCGGACCTTCGCAAGATTGTCAACCCTGATACGCCAGAGCTTCGAATTTTCCGCGATGAACGTAGAGGGACTTTATTATAATTCTTTCGGAAACAGATCCCGTAGGACTGCCAGCTTTCTGGCCAATGAAACGTTGATCCCAGTTCCTTGAGCGTGAAGAGACCGGCTTCAAGACGACACACGACGTGGGTCAGTGGATGTAATGCGTGCGTGGACACAATGTCATGTAGACGGCTTACGACCGACGTCACGCTGGTGCTACGCCTTCGTAAACTGTTGGGACACATACACGTAGACAACATAGAGAGGACGCGCGTCACGCTTGTGCTGCCTCCTTGTATACAGCTGGGCCTCGTGCTGGTGTTGCTTTTGCTGGTAATGCTTCTGCTCGTAGTGCTTCTCCTGCCCGGCAGACACCATCGCCCGCTCCTGGTGGTGCTGCTTCTACAGAGTGGACGGCACCTGTTGGAGCTGCAGCTAGTGCTGCCTTCAATACACTTACGAAAAATCCCCAAGGCTCCTCAGCCTCCACGAATGGCAATGACTATCAAGCCTGGCCCTGTTATGACGGATCTTGGAAGTCCATTCCAAAGAGAACCCACTGTGAAGTACAACCGCTACATCTTTGTGCCAGCTGTGGAGACACAACCTTGGAGGCAAGGCCGATTTTTCGACCTGCGTGCGCGACACCTGCTTCGACAGGGAGACTATCTTGAAGTGCCACCAACACTGCGAGTTCTGCGCCAGGCCTATCGACGTCGGCACCGTGTCCTTCACGCTCGAGAAAGGAGGGGGTGGTGAGTTGTTTCCTGTGCTTCTCTGTTGTTGTTGTTGTTGTTGTTGTTGTTATTGTTCGCTCCCTATGTCTACCGCCACGGCTGCTATTGCTGAGTTTTTTCCACACTTATTACTTTGTTTGTGAATACGAGAACACGGCTTTGAGGCGCATCCCGCTGCTGCGGTTGCTACTGCCGCTGCTGCTGCTTCTTTTCCTGCTACTGCTGTAACCCCGCGCCGTCTACTGCCCCTTTTACTGTTTTTGTGTAGTCCTCATTCGTGTTGTTGTAGTAGGTGTCTACCGCCACTGCTGCTGTTTATGTTGATGATGCTGTTGGCGTTGCCGCTGTTCCCGCAGGCGAGAACACGGCTTGTGTTGACGCAGCCCATTTCGGCTGCTCCTTGTATTCTTGCTGCTGCTGGTGCTCCTGCTCCTGCTGGTGCTCCTGCTGCTGCTAGTGCTTCTGCTGCCGCAACTCCTCGTGCCTACCGTCCTGGTGCTGCTTTTGTTGTATATGTAGTTGTCGTCCGATTTGTTGCTGTTGTAAGCAGCTTTGAGGGAATGTTTTCCATCGCTGCGGCTGCTTTTATGTATGATGTTGTGATGTTGTCGTGTTTGCTGTTCCCGCACGTTGTCGACCCTCAGCACCAAAACGCATCAATTAGTGTTGGATAATTTCTGGATATTTTTTGTCGACTACAACCGAGATGTTTCTGTTATTTTTGTTGGTGAGACGAGCTCACACCGAGATAGGGGTATGGTGCGCGTATGCCTTACGGCTGCCGCTGCTGCTGCTGCCGTTTTGATGTGCAGTCTTTGTTTCTTTCCACACCGAAAAGGTGTCTGCTGCTTTGGTTGTTTATGCTGTTGGTGTTGGCGTTGTTACTGTTCCCGTACGCGAGAACACGACTTGATTGCGCAGCCCATTTCGGCTGCTGCTGCTGCTGCTGCTGCTGCTCCTCCTGTTGCTGTAACTCCGCCCGCCTACCGTCCACGATGCTTTTTGAGCTGTATATGTAGTTAACGTTCGCGTCATCGCTGTTGTAGGCAGCTTTGAGGCAGGTTTTTTCGCCGCTGCTGCTGCTGTTATTTAGGCTGTTGTGCTGTTGTTGTCGTTGTTGCGATTCCCGTACGTTATCGACCCTCAGCATTAAACACAGGAATAAGAGCATGATAATATCAATATATTCAGTGCCGACTACAACAGAGATGTATATGCTCTTTTTCTGTGATACGAGGTAACACCGAGCTGGTATATTCCGCGTATGCCCTACGGCTACTGCTGCAGTTGCCGTTGTTATGTACAGCCTGCGTTCCCTTCCACACCGGGACAGGTGCTTACCGCTGCCGCTGCTGTTGTTGTGTATGCTGTCTACCGGTGGCGCTCTTATTGTTTATGCTGTTGGTGTTGGCTTTGTTGTAGTTTCTGTAGATAGCCGACCTTTCAAAATCAAAGAAACAAATACAGTCTAAATTCAAGATATTTTTTGCACACTATAACCAAGAGTTCTTCGCCACTTGTTTATGATACGAGCTCACATCGAGGCAGGGGTATAGTTCGCGTACTGTCGTTTGTTTGTGCGCTGCAGTTGCCGCTGCTGCTGCCGTTGTGCTTTTTTAGCATCATATAACCAAGTGTTATTTTTTTCCGAACAGGTGCCGTTAATGTTTACAGCCTGCGTTTCTTTCCACACCGAGAAAGTTTTCTACCGCCGTTGCTGTTGTTATTACTGTTGTTCAGACGGGATAACAGAGAGGTGTTGAGTATCTCATTAATAACACGTTCCCATGACATTATGCTGCTGCTGCTCTTTTCGTATGCTTTTTGTTATTTTGCTGATAGAAGCCTTCTGCACCTTTTTTTTCAGGACACCAGTACCGCCTCTACAACTGCCGCTTCTTGCGTTTGCCGCCGCCATTGCTGTTGACGTTGTTGTCGTTCCTTCCCGCACATTCCTTTTGACTTCGCATTCTTCTTCCCTGTACAGCACACGTCAATTTGGAACTATCTTGAGCACGTCCCCTCGGGCTGCCCCTTTAACTCTGCCGTTGCCGTTTTTGCCGCAGGATCCGACGTAGGTGTTCGCCAACATCATTTGTCGCATGCCATTCCTGTTTATCTTCTATACGTTCTGTCTCTACAGCGCACGCCAACGCTTTTATCTTGAACTTTTTTCTACTTTTCGACAACTATGGGCATACCAACTGAAATCTTTGTTGTAAACTTTACATGTCTCTTCTGTGTTGTCGGTCTGGTGTCCATGATTTTGTTTCACAGGTCGGGAACGACCGCGTCTACTGCAAAGGAACCATCAGCGACAATGACATCTTGATCAGCCTGTGCAAAACTCCTCTGCATTCTTGTGCTCCAAGCGCTCTAGGAAGCTTTTCACCACCGACGTGAGCCAAGTTCAGGACGAACACCACGCGAAGTTCGATGCAATGGCTCGGGTGGTACTGGAGTATAGCGCCGCCATATGCAAGGCTGTGCCGGTCGATCTGCTCGGTTCGGACTTGGAATATATTTTGTTTCTTGAGCAATCCGTTCTTGTGTCTATCGTGGTCCTCCGGTAGGGCACCATACACAGTCGATAATCTGCGTTCCGTCTTCGCAGTGGGTGTTTCGTCCTGAATTTTCGTTGGGGCGTGCGCCTGCTTCCATCATATTTCAAGATTATGAGCAAACATCCATTGTGCGTGTACTTGTGTACGTCTGCCAGTGGGCCCATCTAGATCAAGCGCAGGGAGCGGACCTCTTCATTTTGTTTGTGGGGTCTGAGTCTGAAGAGTTGAATCGCCATAATCAATCTAGCGCCTTGGTGTGCGCCAAGGCTGACTGATATCCTTGCATCCTCGTCGGGTGGTGCGGACTTTCGCTTTAGCGAAGGATCCTCCTCTTTTTATCTACCTCGGGGTGTTTCCCGGGTGCTGCTTCCGTTAGTAGTAGTGGCATCCACAATATCCGTGAAATTTCTACCACTGCTCCCGTCGCTCCGAGTTTTTCTCCCGTTTCACGCCGGCCCTGGGCCCACTGTTACGATTCGTTAAGGACGTTTTTCCTTTAGGAATTACTGTGGTAGTTGGTTTTGTCGTTGGACTAAGGTTCAGGTTCGCTGTAGAACCGTTAGGTGACGCAGGACGTGTGTCTACTGTTGCTCCGGTTTGTTAAATAGGTGTCTTCTGTCGTAGCCGCATATCACGCTCATGCCGCCTTCATGTCCCATAACAACCCTCCTACTTGAATACTCCCTGTTTTTTCAGTGATTAAAACTGCTCTCTCGCGTCACCATTACCTGCATATTGCACTCCCATTTTCCTATCCACATACATACATACATAGATGTTATGAGCAGATACATTGGAGCTATTGCCCCCGTTGCAGCACATCACTTCAATTGATAATGAAGCTCATACCTACCCATTAGCAACCGAATACGTTTTTCGACGAATGTTTTCTTACACGTAACGCTCATGCCACTCCAAAGGGAGAACCTGTAGAAACAACTATAGACTCGTTTACTCTGGACGGTCGCTGTGAGGGTGTTTCCGCAGACTTTCGCAATATTGTTAATCCTGATTTGCCAGAGCTTTGACCCATTCGCGAGCAGAGGGACTTCATCTTTGTTTTCGGGAACAGATTCAGTAGGACTGATGTTTTTCCGGCCAATGAAACGCTGATCTCGGTTCCTTTGGCGTGAAAAGACCGGCTACGAGACGACATACGACGCGGGGTATTGGTTTCTTGCGTGCGTCG
This sequence comes from Postelsia palmaeformis, assembly GCA_037834295.1. Lineage (NCBI taxonomy): Eukaryota > Phaeophyceae > Laminariales > Laminariaceae > Postelsia > Postelsia palmaeformis. Next base: position 27,507 of record JBBMHQ010084861.1, on the reverse strand, counting down.
AAATAATGTCATGTAGCTTACGACGCGCATCACGCTGGTGCTGCGTCTTCATACACTACTCGGCCTCCTGCTGGTGTTGGTTCTGCTGAGTGTGGCTTCTGCTGGTGCTGCTTCTGCTGATGCTGCTTCTGCTGCCAAGAAGACGCTACCGCCTGCCCCTCTCTGGTGGTGCCAATTCTGCAGAGTGGACGGTACCTGTAACAGTTGCTGCTGCAGTTAGAAGTGCTGCTTTCGATACACCTACGAAAACTCCCCAAGACTCCTCTGTCTCGCCTCATTATGGCAAACTTTGGAAGTCGGTTCTGGAGACATCCCTTCCATCGGAGCCAGTGCCTAAATCCGCTGTGAAGTGCAGCCGCTGCATCTGCCAGCCGAGCAGACGAAACTTTGGAGGCAATGTCGAAATTTCGACCTGCAAGCGCGACAACTACCCCGACAGGGAAGGTCTTCTTTGGACCAAACACTATTAATCCCGCGCCAGGCCTTTCGACGTCGGCACCATATCCTCCACGCTCGAGAGAACGAGGTTGCGGTGAGTTGTGTTATGCGCTCCTCTGCTGCTGCTGTTGTTGTTGTTGTTGGTGGTGGTGGTGGTGGTGGTGGTGGTGTTTTGTTTGTTCTCTTTGTCTACCGTCGCGGCTGCTGTTGCTGAGTTTTTCCCACACTTGCAATTTCTGTTTGTACGTTAACACAACTGGCGGCGCACCTCGCTGCCGCTGCAGCTGATGCTGCTTTTTTCTCCGCTACTACTCCTGTAACCCCGCTCGTTTACCGCCCCTTATGCTGTCTTTTTCGTTGTGTATATATTTATCGTTCGCGATGTTGCTGCAGTTGGTGTCTAGCGCCGATGCTGCTTTTGTCGTTTATGATGTTGTTGATGGCCTTATTGCGGTTACCGCACGCGAGAAAACGACTCACTTGGTGGAGCAGTAGTCCATGCTCCCCGTCTCTACAGCTCGCGCCAACGCGTTTTTTCCAGACTGTTTTTCCAAATCTTAGCCAACTAAACCCATACCAGCTGAAATCTTTGTATCAAACCGTCTTATTACATGTTCTGTCTGTGTTGTCGGTGTGACGTCTAAATTTGTTTTCGCAGGTCGGGAAAGATTGCGTCCACCGCAGAGGAACCATCAAGAACGACGACACCTTGATCGGCCTGTGCAAGACCCCTCTGCACTTTTCGTGCTTCAAGCGCTCTAGGACGCTTTTGATCGCCCAGGTCGTGCAAGTTCGGGACGGACCCTCCGCCGAGTTCAGCGCAAGGGCTCGGGATGGAACTGGAGAAAAACTCCACCAATCGCAATGCTGAGCCAGTCAATTTGCTCGGTTCAGACTCGGATTAGGCCTCCGTACTTCACGAGTCTGTTGTCGTGTTTACCGTGGTCTTCCGGTAGAGTACCATACACATGTCATCTGCATTTCGTCTGCGCTTGGGGTATCAAACAAAAGGTGTTCGCGGGTGTTTCGTTGCGGCGTGCGCCTGCGTCCATAATATTTTAGGATTTGAAGTGAACATCCTTTGTGTATGTACTTGCACGTCTACTAGCGGGTGATTTTGGTTCAGGCGTAGAAGGCGGACTGCTTCACGTTTTGTTCGCGGGGTTCTCTTCACACAAGAAGAGTGTCGGGTGTTGGATCGCCTTCATCAAGCTAGCGCCTTGGCGTGTGTCAAGGTCTGACTGATGTTGCTGCATCCTCTTTGGGTGCTGTGGACCTTCGCTGCTTTGATAAGGATCCTGTTTTTTTTACTGCCTTGCATTCCGCCCGGGTGTCGCTTCCGTTCTTAGTAGTGTCACCCGCGTCTGTGAGGAAATGTCCACCACTGCTCCTGTCGCTTCGAGCTTTTTCCCGATTCCCGGCGGCCCTGGTCCCACTGCTACGCTTTGTTGAAGACGTTTTTCCATGAGCAATTACCGTCGCGGTTGGTTCTGTCGTTCGCCAAAGGGTTCCCTTCGCTGTAAACCTGTATAGGGACGCAGAATGTGTGTTTTCTGTTGCTCCGGTTCGATGAAGAAGTGCTTTCTGACAGTTGTCGTAGTTGCATATCACGATAATGTCGCCTTCGTGTCTCAGAACAACTGTACGACATAAGTACTACCTGCTTTCTCGGTCGTCAAAACTTCTCTCTTGCTTCACCTTCATCTGCATATTACACTCCTATTTTCCTGATGCAAAAACATTTAGTAGGTGTTAGTGCGTACATTTGAGCTGTTGCCCCAGTTGCAGCACATGCCTGCAATTGATGGAATATCCAAACCTACGCATTAGTAAACGAACACGCATTTCGACAAGAGTCTTCCTACACGCTACGCTCATACCACTCCGAAGGAATAACTTGCAGCAGTTAAGTTTCTGGGACTCCAGTCCCGTTGCGTAGGCACGATCATCATGTTGGTTGTCCCAAGATCGGGCATGCAGCTCCAAAGGTGCTAGGGCGATATTTGCTTTTTTTTCGTGTTTTGCGCACCGATGTAGTTGACTCGATACTCTGATCCATATAAGTAAATATTTGAGTCATATTCCAAGCGATCCGCTGGATGGCCAAACTTTAATGATGAAAAAAAAGGCGTTATCCCCTTTTTTCATTAGAACCAGTCGAAAAGAACATAATGCTACTGAAGTCAAAAGAGTAGACTACTGAGCATTGAGCCAAAACGCCTCTCGTGCTTCAACCACCTACTCGACATCGCCTTTACACCTCTTAAACAAAAACAACAGCGGAAACATTCGCGCACCTCAAAAGCGGCCATGAATCCAACTTTCGTGATATACCCTGTGCCCAATGTAAAGAGGATGGAATACCGGTGTGGGCCATCCAGGCCATTGAGTAGGTGCCGGAGGGTCTGCATCATTACCGAGCACATGCCTCGTGCGTTGTCTTTGTGCCTAACAGACACTTTACGCAACATATTTTGACGGCAGGTTCCGATATCTAAATAATCTGCAGGTATTATGATTTGTCAGAGGTAACCTCTCGACCAAAGAAATGAACTCAAGCTCTCTAATGATATCACACCCCCCCGAACAATTTGGCATGCAACCCCGAAAGGGAGTTGTCAACCCGTCTGGACGCAAAACACGTGAAAGGTTATTAATGCTGAAAAACTCGAACCCTCTTCATGAATACGTCGAGCCCTATATTGTATTTCGGCATCACCAATAGAGCCCCCCTGAAGCCCCGAGTTTCTTGCAGCAGCCAAAAGTAGGTCTATCGAAACGCGAGACGATGCTGGCTCGCAATCGACAACCGACTCATCACGGCGATACTTCTTCACCCTCCGATCGCACTGCTTCGCCTTCCTCACCTGCCATTCGAATCGGTTCGCAAATCACAAATCCATATGTTTTCTCGATGTTGGTTTGATAATGTTGCAGGTGGCCACCATCGTCATCCCGGCGCTCGACGGTTTCTTCTATAGTTCAAACGCGTCACGGTTGGGGGACAAGGCGAGTACAGCTACGGCACACCATGTTCGTTAAACACGTCCTCCGTCTCCGACTATGTACTACACGACCGTAGGCCCACTGAACAAAAACGAGACGGACGTATGGGGCAAGCGAAGTTAAGGTCGCAGATAGGGGGAGGGTGTACACGAAAGAGTCCATGCACGTAGTCGTATGACCATAGACCCTCGCATACCTTTCGAAACCGAGCGCCGTACCAACTCCTTCTAGGTGCACTTGCCGCATTGTGACTCTGCGGTAGGGGGGGGGGGGGGGGGGTGAACCACCTTTGAACAAGGTTTTCGTGGCAAAAGGAGTGCCTTTTTTGACGCATGCTGCTTTCAGGAGGGGGAGTGGAGTGCAGGGTAGGTTGTCTGCACTTGACCCAACAAATTCGAGAGAGTAAAAAAACGTAAAATCCGATGAGTGTTGCATACGTCGAATGTACCACGATACTTCGTATATGTATAAATGTATATACACACACTACCTGGTGGGTGGTTATGTTCCGCTGTGAGGTTGTGCGTACTATTCGTACGGCTCCCATCGGGGAGGCACGTTTTAGATCATGCAGGGTGTCCCTCTCCCTTCACCAATCTTACATCTGTACTGAAAATTCCTGCGACCGTATACATAGTGGATACCCCCATTGTGTCTATTACTACAGCAGCGACAGTATTACGGGGGTCCATAGTTAATAGGACCTACGGTACACACAAAAATCTATATATTCACTCTTTTTTACCAACAATATTGGGTCCTATTAACTATGGACCCCCGTGATAGGATGAATGGCACTGTTTCCCGATCATTAATTTACTCGAATAAATTTCGTTGGCGTGCGCGAAATATTGGGGAAGTATCGCGGTGCAAGTCGCGAACCGGAAACGCCGAACGATTCGAGCATTCCGGTGAGATGAGGTGATTACTCGGACCAGTGGGTGTCATCGGGGGAAAGTATTGGATTAGTCAACGCCTCTTCCTAGAGCCTTGCACATGTCTGACAGATTCGGAAGACACAGCAGTAACCCGTGATCTGTTCAAGGTAAAGAAATATCCTCGAGGTTCATCGGAAGTAAAAGTCGAACGAAGGGTATTGCCACTACAACAAAAATAGGTTTTTCGTCGGACCCGTGTCCGCTTCACGGAAGTGTTTTTCGGGGGGAAAAAACCCGACTTGATCACACGTACCAGGAACACGCTTGCGCAAGGAAACGCGGCCCTGCAGCCATGGCATCGTCCTCTCAACATGCAGTACAGGGCAAGCCCGGCTGCCTGCCTGGGCAAACATATATAAGTATCGAGCATTTACTCGTGTTGGGTTAATATTGGCTGTACATGCTGCCTCTCCAGAGCGTTCGAGCTTATTCGTCTCCGTAGAGAAACTCAAACAGAGTGACGCCTCCACAACAGTAAATGGGAATCCAGGAAAGCGCGACTCTAAGCCCGCTACCCTAACCCAGTATGGGCAGGAATCTCGAGGAGAACCTGGCGCATGCTCGACATTTTTTTTTTCGGACCCTAACGAAATCAGGTGGTTTGATATGTTGCAAGAGGTTTTTTATATTTCATGCTGTGATTGATGAGTTAGCTCCGTCAGTGACGAGGTGAAGGCTATACTAAGGTAAATTCGAATCCCTAGTATTTGCGTGAGCCGAGGCGGCTTTTGTTGTCGCTGCTTTTCCCCCCGATTTACCTCGATTGTGTGGTCAATGTCGGTATTTTCGAGAGACCTTTGTTAAAACGTTACCCCCCTCCCCTTTGTTTTGCACCTAACACGCGTGTCCTGACGCTTGGTTTGTTCGCTGGGTGTTGCGGTTATTGTTGATGGTGTTGGCGGTGGTGGTTGGGGTGGTGGTGGCTGTGTTGGTGTTGACGATGCTGAATAATATGATGACGATCATGATGGTGATGGTGATGTCGTTGATGGCAATGGTGGCGCCGATGATGACGATGATGCCGCCGGTGATGTCGACGATGGTGATGATGATGACCATCACGAATATTCAGATATTCTGCACTGAATGGCGCTTCAACCTTAAGGTGTGCGCAATTTCAGCTATTACTATTGATGGCAATAAAAAGGCTAGGGATACCATAACAAGCCAGTGCTGCTTCCGAGTGGATGTCCCCTACTGTTTTCAATCATTTCAAAGATCGTCGAGATTAGGACACATCAATACCCCAATTTATCACATAGATCGGTGGCTCGTTCAGGAAAAAGAGATAGCGATCGGAAAAAAACGTTCTTGTTTGATGCCAAATGTCCACTAGGCCCGTCAACGCCCAGCAGCTCATCTATGACCAGGCCCCGCCCATGCCGTACTGGTGCTCGAGTTGATTCTCACACACACCAATAAGTAGCACCTTCCCTATCACGCAGTGGTGGCGGCTGCAATCGCCACTCCATATCTCCAATATTTTTTTTTTTCAGGGGAATATGAGAGCTAAAAGGGGAACCTCCAAAAATCTAGTGTGGATGAACCCTGTGACGTGACGCTTGTTGCACGATGAAATCATGAAAAATGTCGAGCAAGTGGGGTACTACCAGGTACCTGCTACGGTATATTTTATGAGCCCCTCACGATAGAACGCGCGAAATATGTCTTCGAAGAGGTGTGTTCGCGCAACCAACTCCATCATGATATCTATTAATTTGATCACTGCTGTACTGTAGCTCCTTTAGCATTAGTATCGTCGAAGCCTATCATTGTTTTGTTCACGTATTTGTCGCATATCTTACCTGGTATAGGACTCTCTCACTTCTTAACCTGCAAACTTCGAAGTATTGTTGCGTTTTCTTAACTGATATACGAGCAAGTTCTCGCCTGAGGAGGCCAATCTGTCAGGGTACACCATTCCAGACAATGCTTTAGTCTGCAGGTGTCGGCCCTGTTGTTTCTGACGAATCGCGTTCCCCAACCGAGAAGAACTACCCAGACACTTCGTCATAAGACCGAGTTATGCTCTGAAAGTTAATTTGCTCAACACTAACTGTACTGTAGGGGCTTTCAAAATGTGCAATATAATGATGCTTCTCCTGTGTCATTGAAGTGGAATGTTGACGGGATGAACAAAGAACTCGCCAGGCGAACAGCCTCAGGCAAAATTGGTGCTGTGTCTGTCTTCACATTCGTAACAACACTCCCATACAGCTCGAGTGGATATTATGAAAGCCTGGGCACAGTTTGTCCTTTACCTTGTGATCTAAGCCAATGCCGGTGAATTAGAAATGGCAGCGTACACCACGTGTATACCGCTTTCGGTTTTCAAACGCCAGGGACCGGCTGAGCCCATCGTGTAAGCGAACTTTCCGGCTTCGGATAGGGTTCTAATTTCACTCAAAAACTGTCTCAGAGTTAGTGTCTCAGAGTTAATGCATTGAAATGTTTCGGCCGGTCTTCGCCAATGTTGTTCCTTGAAGCCATGATTCAGACGAAATGATGACCGTCTGGGGTAAGGAGTTCAAAGATATATAAGTCAGGACCTCTTTGTGCCGTGGAATTGCTTAGTGGGCCTCTAGACGTACCTTTAGACGGTACCGCACTCGGGCTGTCTTCGGTCGGGGTGTTTCTCGACTTATTTGACTAAATATTTTTCTACCTGGTGCATAACACAGCACATCTCACCCAAAATCAGGCCCGAGAGACATCGCACGCGTGACCGCCGTGAAGCTTATGAGTTTGAAAATGACGACGACTGGTGACATTTACAAGAACGGCCACTGCGAGCCTTGAGGCGTATTCAATACAGTGTACGAGTTGCAATACATGAAGTCGCACGACACCCGTACTGCTGGTCACGCGCGCTGTGCGTATTCATCTGACAGCGTCAAGTTCGACGTACATCATCGTTGCGATCGCTGTGTCGGGATCCCGATGAATACTTCTCTAACCTACAGCAGTTTCGATATAAAACATACTTTAAAAGTAAGCCATATAGAGTAAACTAGGTAGATCGAGATGACAAAACGTCCGATATGCTTTTGCCAAACCGTGCAAACCTCTATCGTAGCCCGGGTCAACTGGTGCGCCGTGGTATCGTGCGCGGGACAGTGGGGGCGAATATTGCCTGTAAAATGCTTCTTCCTCCGGTAAATATAAACTCCAGGGCTGCGAGAGCATGTCCTGTGCCCACGTTTTTCATGGCAATGGCTGAAAGTGAGAATATCAACAGCAGCAAAAACAACAACAGCAACATCAACATCGACCACAACATTAATATCAGCAGCAGCGACAACCGAAGGAAAGGATAATTCCCGCTGCTGTCAAGCCCGGTCCAAGAGCTTGGTCAAAGCTCCGCCCTACTCCAATAAAAAAAAACTTTGGATAGTTATCTGCAAGAGAGGGGAGGCGTTGATGTGTGTGCATCGCGGAACATTTTGTTTCGTCAGAAACTAGAATCTCGACATTTCCGGGGCTATCCACCCTGTTTCTTCTATACACTCTGTTGTGGCAATATTGGACGCTGCACCACAAACGGCTATTTCAGAGTTTTCAGTATTTTTTTCCTTTGTAGAAGTGATCGGCGTTGTCCCCGAAAAGAGCAGTCAAACAGGTGTCAGCAAACGTATACATAGACATCTTCTTCCCGAATTCGTTCGTGGTCAGTAGAGGTATGGGGGGGTTGTTGATAATGAGAGGTATTTTTCGTGACGAACAAGTGGTTGGGTTTCTCCGGCGGCGAATTTGAAAACAACGCCAACGACTCTTGCCCTCTTACACTCGAGAAAGAGGGATGGTCTGATCAGTATAACTGAGTCGTATTTTCGTTAGGGGTGCCGTGAAACGACGTGATTACACAAGGAATTACATTGAAACTTCATGTAGTGATGGTAATCATAGAATGCATCGAGTGCTTTGACATATGTTTGTCGGAAAGGAGCCACTAACCCTCTCGAGGTCCGTAATGTACACACACACTTATCCAACTAGAATCGCAACTAAGTTCTGCCCAATAGGGAAATGCCGTCTTGACGAGCTCACTAGAATAGTGAACAGAGTGTTTACATGAGATCAGCGTTGAGGCGAAAAACCCAGTAAGTATTGTCGGGTAGCAAGCATATCGCTAAGAAGAATGAAGCTGAGCTCGTCTGATGGGTTTTCTGTTATTTCCTTTTCCTTTCGTGATGCTCTTTTTTTATGTTTGTGCGAAATATCTGTTTCTGCGTGGCCGACATCAAACGTTTGTACACAAGCCGGCTCACGGCATTCGGTAGGTCGCCTATTACGGGGGACCATAGTTAATAGGACCAAATATTGTGAGTAAAAATAAGGGAATATATAGGTCTTTGTGTGTGGCGTAGGTCCTATTAACTATAGTCCCCCGTAATACTGTAGATTTCACCAAATCCTGTAGACGGTACCACTCACCATTGGGCAACTCAATTGTTTAGATCATGCATACGGAAAAATGTGAAACATTCCCCTGCGCATGGTCACATGTCAAACTTGAGCATAAGAACACACCAGATACTCGGTACCGCCAGAGTGATCTACTCAAGTATTCCAAAACAATCAGTCCGACCAGAACTAAACACAGCGACCGCATGATTTTTGGACAACATATCATACTTGAGCGTCCGTTGTGAATGTATGGTAGTCAACTGCCCCATGGACTCAGACCATGTTGGCGGTTTTATGTCTCTAAACTTCTGAAGCATTGCTATCTCTTCAATAGAGCTCTTCATAAGATCGACTAGCGAATATCTGGTACATATTTAGTGCGATTCGTTCACCAGATAATTTGTTGAAAGGAGTACGCGCACACTGTTGAAAGTCGTGCTTGGCTGTTCGCGAACAAACAGCCTGAGGGAAGTGCTTTGGGTGATACACTGTTAGTCCGCACCTGAGGAGTTTGGAAAGGCAATCACCATGCCCCAACAGTGAGATGCCTCGACACTCATTGTGCAATAACGTTTATTACGTGCAGCAGTGGACATAATTCACGTCAGGACCTCTAACAAACCTTCACCCCCACGCGCGATACATCTCACCCGACGTGTTTCCTTTTGATATCCATGTGCGGTAATTTTTGCATCATAGTTGGTCGTAGCGAGTAGGCCGCCGCCACGTAGATGGCCAGGATCACCCCCCCCTCCGTTTAAAAAGCGTGAGCTTGCAAGCATCCTTATGAGGTATCGCCCAATGTAGCACAACCCACGAGGTGTTGACCGCCTCTGGAATCGGCAAGCCTGATGATGTGCTACATTGTTCAACCTTTCCCCATTGATGTTTCACGGCCAAGAGTGTGCAGGGGGGGGGGTGGCCCTAGTCACGTTTATAGTATACCTGTGTACGGTCTCTTGAAATCAAAACCGACTGAACAGACAATCATTAGATCAAGTACATAAATGAAGGTGTCTACCCACTCCTGGCTTCGTGGACACATCCGAAGGAAGCCATTGTCTAACAAAATACATTCCGATGTGTTTGTAAATTGTATCTGCTAAATATGAACTGTATGAGTCGTATGCCGTGTGTATACTACTCACCGCTCCCAGAAAACATCATCCAGGCATGTCGGAGTATTGCGAGTAGTAGAGGCGAGCGACAGTTAAATATAAAAAAACGATGGCGATGTGTGGTTCAATGAAATTCTCATGTTGTCGACCGGTCTACGTCGCCGGTTTGCGACACTTCAAGCAGCTTCCATTCGCTGTGGCAACAATCTCACCTTGGTCATCTACGAAACGATTTTTTTCATGCTAGCTCTGTCCAACACGCCACTTATAGTACATACAGATAACACATGCATGCACTACCCTTCGCGCCTCGTCCAACAGCAGAAATAGGTTTTGCTGTGTGGCTCACTGTAATTTTTGAGCGTGGCGTGTTTAACTTTTCGGTTGCTTCGATTTTCGGGTGTTGTTCTTCAAAAGTGAGTGACCTTCGTTGGTCCTGATCATGCTGCACGTTGTGATATGATGTATGCAAGGTATGTTTTCGGTTTATTCGCGTCCTCCAGAAATATACGGCATGAGTGTCATCGTTACTGGCTCACGATTAATCTCAATAAGCAAAGCAGACGAGGAAATGTGAGCCCGCTTCATAAGGTATATTTTGTTTCTGCATTCGAGTCCGGCTCGCACTTTATCGTATTATAACGCTGCCAATTTGCTGCCCTCGCTCCTTTTGCTCACAGCCGTTCGTTATATTTGCCGTGTACTACTTTGCACAGCATGAGCTTCAATGTTGGACACATATAAACCTTGCGAAAACAGAGAACACATATATTGGTTTCCAAGCGAAATAGAAACTACCTTACCCAGTCCTTTTCCGCTTGAACGCTGTCATCGGTATGCCCGAAAATCCACCTCCCAAGCGATTTCCCGCGAGAGGCAGTCCGCTTTTCCTGGGCCTCACTGAACCATCACGGCACTTTCCTCCTGGTGTAAGCAGATAGTGTATAATCGGGGGAAAACCCACATGGTCCATCCCAGCATTGTAGGGATGCGAAAGTCAACGACCATACGACGACGAATGTGCATGATATGACCACGATCCCCACTCTCCACCTTGTCATCCTCCTTGGTACCCTCTGCTTGTATTACAGGAGTACCGACGCTGGCTGTGTGGTAAGGAGGAATCGACTGCCCACGTCTTGAACTCTGCTAGGCAGCGTGGCTACGAAGCACTTCCTGCCTATTCTTATCGCGGGGAGACATCTACGTCCTACGACGGGGAGGTCGAGGTGCCTTGAGGTCTAGAACGTGGTATACAGAAACATAAATATGACGATCGATGTGGAGCTAGAAATAGCTTAAGAAGAGGCTTTGGATTCCGCGCATACAGTGGATTGTATTTCCGTTCCCTTGGTGAATGTTTTTTTTGTCGCAGTTTTGGAGATTAAATGCTTCTACATTATCAGCATTTTATTCTCTCGGGACGTTCTAGGAACATGCTTACTCCAAACAGAAAAACGGGAATCCGCAAGAAGAAGTAGCCACTGGTTAATGGTCATTTCTCTTTTTGTTGGGCCTCGGTTCTTGGTCGACTTCAGCGGTAAATTTCCTATTTAAGTCAAGATAAATTTCTGGCACTTATTAGGGTTTATCGGCCTGCAACATTCGGTATAATCAGTTTAGTGGAGGTGTGATACTTCTCCTAGCAAGGCACTGCTGATAACAAGTCAGGAACGTTGTGATGACTACACAGTGATAGACGAATCGTTTCGTCCAATGCTGTCGATGATGAAGGGAAACACCAGTCTCAATCATGCGATATGTCTTCAATCGGACGCTTACCTCGATCCTTAGCCTTATGTGTCGTCGGCCTGATGGTGCTGCGTTTTGCAGGAGGGAAAGCAATAAGCAGGCTTCAAATATCTCCGGGGAAGCACCACGTGTGGCCAGAGAAGGACGTTCATTGGAGACCCTCTGCAACGTTCGAATGACCCAGGCGCATCTATCCCCGAAAGCGTAAATCCCCACACCAGGCCGTTCGCCAAAACCGATCAAAGACGTACCCCCCCCCCTCCCCTCCCCCACCCTGATACGCCACCCTGAAACCAGGCCTTTCGCCTGAACAGTCACGGGCTCCGTGATGATGACACTAACGAAACGGTGTTTGTGGTATAATTATACTGGTACACGGGTGCGAACATATTCTAACGCCTCTGAGTTCAGGCATCTTTTCGGGTTGGCCGCTTTTAGCGTGATGTCATGGACGCCACCCGCCACCCCGGAGCTCCTCGAGTCTGTTTGCATTTGTTCAATTGTTCAGCTTGCCTTCCTCTTCTCGACTGTCACTGGTTTCGGTCCGGACTTACGATTTTCAGTATGCTCACCAGATAACACGTTTTGGTTTGATTCAGCGATAGGTTCGGTCTCATTGCTATGAAGAAGCAAACACCAGGTATTGGACGCTGCATGCAAGCGGGAAATATTTTACTTAGTCAACAGCCACACGCCTAGATTGCTGCTTGACACATCTGGTCTCGACTTTCAGCTCAGACGCCACAATGTGATACTGTAGTAAAGGCTCCACCCAGCCAACCACGAGGAGGGATAGTCGAACAAACGGCCGAACGGGGGTTCCACCATCAGGCTCGTCGATACTTCCCTATTTTACGATAGCTTCTCCGTGGTATCGTCGCCTTCCGACGGACATTCTCCTTTAGGGATTTCAAGCGCATTTGGCCAACGTCGGAGAACGTACCGGTTGCTCCCTATAGTTTGTCTGCGTTGTTTCGCACTGAACGGTTCAACGCCTGCCAAATGAAGGTATAGGGTTTGCGGTAAGACAGCTCTACCTTGCTGTTGAGCCAATGATTGTGAGCGACTACTTCGCCGACCAGTGACTCCGTACGCTACTGGCTACTACTTGCTGCTGTCATCAACAATATACTTTGACGCATGTTGTATCGTCAAGTTTGCTGTTCAACAACAAGTACTACGGTTTGTAAGGGTGTTGTTGCAGGGGACCGATGTTTGTTATGGTGCTCCTCTTGCCTCGCGTACGCTTCTGGATGGTGTACGATAAAATGACAACAACAATCAGCTGGTGTTCCCTGCAAGTTTTCATGTAACTTCGTTCACTCACGTACTCGCTATGATGGAATCAAGCCCAAACATCATTCAAGTAAGATGGTGAACCCCGAAAAATAAAATATGGTAATACTCGCAAACATTGTGCAACGAGCACAGAACCAGACAATCTCCCAATTATTTCGCCCCCCATAACTAAAAAAACAACGAGACACTGCCAACGATTGTTTAGGCTGTAAAACCTCTCCCGGACAGGCAACATCTGTCGTCAACATAAATCGCCCGGTTGCGTACGTACCCTTAGTCGGATTTCATTGAAAAAATTATTCATGAATCGAGGTTCTTCTCTTCTTGTGGGGGGATATGCCGGAAGAAGCACCAAGGTGTCTGTGAATATCACTCGCGATAATCAAGGACAAGCTTGAAAATGGAATGATTTCAAGCCATTTTGGAAAAACAATTCGGCTGAGATGTCATAAGAGCCCTTCTGAACGATAATCTGTTTTTATGATACTCCGCCAATTTTTCCTCGTTTTTTTATTTACATCTGATTGGTCGAAAAAGGAATCACCAAGCAGGCATTTTGATCTTTGATTTGAATATCACGAAGAAAAACAGATTCGGCAAGAAGTCTTTTGGAACTTATTTTGCTCTTCGTGATATTCGAACTCGGGAGTTTGTCCTACCCGACGTGGCATGTTCCTGAAACCGAAGCAAGCCACGCAATCTTGAGCCGTGTCGTCGGCTGCTTCACAGGTGATATCCACCATTCCCGACAAACAGGGCTTCCGGAGCAGCTACAGCGCGAGGTTCGACGGCCCCTAGCTCAGAGTAGACCATCAGCGGCGCTTCAAAACGACACAAGGCCGTCGCAAACCCAGTTTTTCGTCCCTCTTTGCCAAGTAATCCACACTATTAATAGCATTTATAGCATTAATAGCACCGACCACGTCACGACTGTTGCGCAGATATCCCCCGTCGCTGCTGCCTGTGTGGGGTCTCGGGGGGGCGCCAGCCACCCACGATATCTCAAGAGCAATATCCTTTTCGACGGTGCCGAAAAACCAACTAGCCGTCAACCGCGGCGCCCCGGGGAGGATGCGAGCCGTCGCTCGCCTCGCTGATTGTTCTCTGGTGTTCGTTGACCTTTGTGTGTGTGTGTGTGTGTTTTTTTTTCCAGATACGCTATCCCTCGATAGAACCCAACAGGCATTTTTTTGACGAAGTTATATTCAAATCGAATCTAAATTTTATTTTGCTATCCGATTATCATGAAAAAGAGTATCTCGTTAAGACAGGAGAGGACGACGAAGATGGCGTAACCGTCAGTTGACCCTAACGAGACATTGCCCATCTTACAGGTAGGCGCACCCTGACGTAGCCCGTTCTGCTTCTTCAACTGTTTTCAATTTGATTGCAGAAATGAGAAAGCAACGTCTTCCGCATCGTTACGGATAGCGATGCGCTGCACATAAAGTCGGCCGAAATATGAGTGAGGAGTACTCCTGCTCTTCCCGCATATGGCCCTTACCGACGCATACAAACTGCGATACACGTGTATATCTTTCCGTGTGTATTGACTGCACCTCGAAACAAATACTCATACATTTCACCGTCAAATGATGAAGTCCTTGCGGTGCACATTTTTTTTGTAGCCGCCCCTTTCGCCACGGAGAGAGGGAGTCTGTGATGTCGTTGATGAGAATGAGGATTTATCTCCGACCTCAGCAGAAATGTCGAGTATCTTCGAGAACAGCACGGGGGGTATGTCGAACACACAAATACAACGGTGGAATGCCCTTTGCTTCCCGTGACGTATTGCAATAATATTGAAGAACGAATAACTCGCTGCTCTGTGCGTTCAACCATGTTGACGGTGATACGAACACAGGAATACGATGTGTCCATGTTTTGCATCTTGGTTCAATCTTTGTATTGTTCACCCCGACAATGAGCTGGACTGACTGGAATGTCCTTCGTTGTCATGGAAAATGTAGAATTCGATACGTATCGGAATCCGTTTTTTCTTGACGCGGTGGAACAAGGTCAAAAGGGCATGCGGGGGGGGGGGGGGGGGGGGGAGACGGAGGAAAAGAAGAGAGGACAGGAGTATTTATCTGCAGCAGTGTTTAGTACGCTTTGGAAGCAGGGGTATCACCCAGTACTGAATCTGCAACAGGCATCGCCGCAGATACAGGTGCACAGGCAACCAATTTGGCAGCAAGGTGCGAAACTCCTTGGCATATAGCACTAGCAGCAGCAGCATCAGCATCAGCAACAGCAGCAATAGCAACCACGGCTAAATCCGTATGCGACTCAACCGCTACCGCAGTAGCACCTTAGTCGACCTCACAATATTTTGCAAGTTCAGCCGCACCAAGTGGCGGGCGCTTTGGCGCTTGTTCATTTACACAACGCAAGCTTGAGCATATCACAGAGCATGGTGGCGAAAGATG
Organism: Postelsia palmaeformis; assembly: GCA_037834295.1. Lineage (NCBI taxonomy): Eukaryota > Phaeophyceae > Laminariales > Laminariaceae > Postelsia > Postelsia palmaeformis. The sequence goes on along the minus strand of JBBMHQ010084861.1, from coordinate 12,120 downwards.
CCTCGAAGCTGGAGCTCAAGCTCTGAAGCGAGGGAGGAGCGGCGAATCTCTTCATCCTGTGTGGGGGGCAAGCCGCGGCGTCGACCCTTACGGCGACAACGCTGGACAATATACGGGCATTCACGCAGCTCGACTTGAAGCACACGAGGTGGGCGTGGAGAAACGCGATTTCGGTTCCATCAACCGACATAAAGAAAGGTTTCGGCGCCCCATGGGACGATGCTGAGACGCTTCGGCGGAAACACGCCTTCTTGGCGCCGGTGAGTGTGTCGGGCCAACCGACAAAAGGACCAAGGTTTGATCAGCGTTTTTTTCTGCTGGACCGCAACCACACACACAACCCGATAGGATGCCTTGACAACGGCTCGTCGCACCGCATCAAAAGGCAGCGGGCAAGAGCGAGTTAACCATGCGGAAGTCGGTATCCCGGGAAACCACGCGGCACGACTGCGCCCGTTAATACAGGTCGCAGGTTCAGCATGGTTTTCGTCCGCATCTGTACACTCCATGTCATAGTGGAACACGCCTACCGGGGTTATCGCTAGCAGCTGCGGAAGCCAGAAATGCCAGAGGGCCGCGTGCAGATACGGCCACGACAACTGCCACCCAAGCGTGCAGCCTTCCCTCTCGAGTCCACCGCCTGCGCAGAACTCGGCGGCGCTGGCAGCTCCTCCACCAGCGGCGAGCAGCGCTGCCCCTGCAAGCGAGAACACCCCTCTTTTTGCCTCTAGTACGCTCCAGCTACCCGTCCGCGCTTCAGCGACAACCACGCGCGCAGCAGCACCGGCGCCGGCGGCTACAGCATTTGAGGGTAGTTGTCTCGTCTTCCGACGGAGCCGACAGGGGTGCGAAGCACAGGCGGCGTTCGGGGACGCACGCATGGTGGTAGGACTGCTAGCGGCCCCCCGACCTGGGTCGGTGGCATCGGAAGTGTTTCACGCCGATAATACGATATACGGTACACGAGTACAGGCGAAAGATGGAGTATGAACGTCGCGTTTAATGCGTCTCGCAGGTGTACTCATACAAATTTGCAAGGGAGAAGCAGACAAGAGAATTTCATTGCGTCAGGCAGGCAAATAGTTGAAAGAGACGATTGCAGCGATGCATAACCCAACAAGAAAGCAGGAAAGAATTTGGGCGAGGAACAGGCCAGTGATAACCAGTCGCACATCAGGGAGGTCAATTGCCTTTTAGGAGGTTTGCAGACTAGACACCATCTCAGATGGCAGACAGATGCCATATCCAGAAGAAAACATATGAGATTTTTCCAAGCATCCAGAGAGCGAGGGAAATGTGTTCAAATATGAATCAGACAAGAGGTCTGCGATGATACACCAGGCAAGCAATACTATCGACACGGACGGAACGCACAAGATTTATTCTATGATATATGAGGGAGTCAAAAGTCCTCTCAGGGCAAAGGCAGACAAGAGTTCCAGTACACAAATCGAGGACGCAGAATTCCATGCGAACCAAACTCAGACAAGATATCCCCAAAAATCCGAGAGGTAGGCAGGGATTCTCTCGCGAAAAACGCAGACAAGAGATCTCAGTTGATCCATCAGGCAGGCAGAATTTACCTTACAGGAGGCTCACACGAGAGACTCCCGCAGGACCAACAGACAGGCAGACTTTCACTGACCGAAAACCAGAAACGATACCCACGTTAAGTCCCCAGGCGGGCAGACGTTCCTTCAAAAGAAAAACCGAGCGAAGATCTTCGTCGATACTCGATCCTTACAATATAGTAGGTCGAGTGCCCAAGGCAATATAAGAAGCGCAGCGTAGGAAAACTTGTAGTCGGCAAATCAGTTGGCGAGCCGGCGTCAACGACGTCTTCAATTAGAGCGGAAACCAACCTCACCCCCCAAATCGGACATAAGCAGCGAGAATATTCCAACCAAAAAAACCATGTCAATATTTGGCTTACCTGTAAGTAGTTGACAATATTTGACTTACCTGTAAGTAGTTGGAACAAATTATTAGCTTCGCGAACTAAGACTCCGGTGCTAAACGAAAACGAACCACTAGCTATTAGGCAAACACCTGTTCGAAGATTGTCGGTCTGCATTAACGCAAGCTAAAAGACGTCACGAAAATATACGGTGGCACTTTAGTGTTCACGCTGTTGAACAGGCGCGGCGTCGAGCAGTATTTCGAGAACTTTAAGCGCTTTCCGGCCGTAGACAACCTGATTGAAATGGTACCCGATGGCGTTCCCGCCCAAACCGCTCGCTCCGAAACGTATCAAGAAAAAACACTTGCGTACGGAATCTATCGAGGTGTGTAGGTCTCGTGCTAGACGGGGCAAACGCGGCAGAGATAGAGGGGTTTCGAGTAGCCCCTCAGGAGGCTGTCGTGACTATTAAGCCGGTGGTTGTCAGCGTTTTCTTTTTTGGCCCATGTACATCTCGAGTATTGCGGGTAGACTTCACCGTGACACGCTGACAGACGACGTTTGAACCTCGTTTATGCGAGTAGACCCTCCCGTACTTCTGGGCAGAAATCACCAGTCTAAGAGTCTAATACCAAGACAGGGCATTACTGATGTGAAACGTGGGCGGACCCGTCGTTTTCAGAAATGTACCTTCAGCCCCGGACCAAGCGCAAAATTTCCTCCATGTCTCGAAAACGTTTCATATTGCTGGCCTACTACTCCCCTATGGAGTGTCAGGGTCGCCGGGGTTTCGGGGTTCATGTCGTAAGCGACCGAAAACGCACTCTGCGACGCCTCATTAACAGACGCCGCAGTGTTGCTGTAAGAAACCGCCGTTATGTCTCACGTGAGAGTCAGGGAACCATGGGAGGTTGGCAATCTCATCCGAGTTCCTCGGAAGGCCGGGGTGCGGCCGGCAGAGGGAGGGAGCCTTCTGGACACTTACTTTACCACGGGGTACGTTGACGATTATCGGCCGACGATAGTACAACAAACCCTAAACGACTGTTCTGCACTTACAGCATCCGCATCGTTAGCCCTGGACCATGTTGGACTGTTCGGACAGGGAGTAAAAAGCGAAACCCCCACCCTGGCGACGAACAAGAGCACTGACTGGGACTACACTATTCATGCGTGAGGTTACGCAATCAGCTCAGATAATATGCGTATTTCTCCGTTGCAAGCATAAGTGAAAGCGGTTGCAGAGCTCCTCGAGCAAGAATAGCCGAGCAAAAAGAAAAAGGCGAAAGCTCAAAATGTGCTAAGCGTCGTGGGAAAGCTATATAAGGTCTCACGTTTGTGATAAGGCCAGAAATTTACATTGTGTGAATAGTTGTTACGCCTCACCGTATTGCAAGAGAAGCGCAGAAATATCTCGAAAAACGATGATCGTGCGCCTGGGGTGGAAATGTCACGGTGACATTGCTTTCTGGGAGTGGGCGATTGACTAGTGGCTCATGGGTCGAGAAAAATCACTCAGCGCCTTTCTTCATGCTAACGTCTTCAATATCTGTCAGGCATTATTACTCAGGGGCCAGTTTCGAAGCCATCGGTGTGTACTGTCCCGAGCGTCAAGTGGTTGGTCGGAACACCACGGGCCTTCATTTATCCTCCAAAATGAAGCAAAGCAATACTCGCAAGATCATAATCAACTTACCAGAACTAAGGCCGCATGACCATCACGACCTTTGTTGCACAGTTGAACTTAGCTGACAGACGCACCACTGAAGGATAATCGGTGATCATGCGAGAGGACAACATGTGTCCTCAGTATGGTAGGCCGATCGTTGTGGAGTTTCACATGATAAACGCCCAAGGGTTCTTATGAGATTGAAAGGGCGTATGGAGATTAGAAGCGGGTGGTGTCGCTTGGGCGAGCATACTCCCGGGGGTGGATAATCGGTTCAAGGACGATGTTTCTGGACGGCCTGAAAATTCATAAATAGTATTAACAATCGAATAGCTCAGGAGCAAGGGTTAAACGGGAAAGAGACAGAGGGAGGGGAGACTGTGCAAGTAGCTGATATCGAAGCTGGACCTCCCTGAACAGAGAGTAAACGACCAGCTTCGGAGTTCATCGACAGATTGGACGCCCAGAGAAACGAACCGAAACGGTTGTCACAGTGCCAATCCAGGAGCAGGCTAACAAGTGCAAAATTGATTGGAACGAGAAAGACCGAACAAAAAAAAATCACCTTGCCCGCAAAACGTCAGATATCTTCGGCCTTGTGGCACTGGCCAACCGGGAGAAAAACCAGGAGTGACGCTGCTTAACCGGCATCGTATGCACGGAAGTAATCGTATGTCCTACTTACCCTGGAGCAGGAGGAACACCATAAAAACACGATGAGGAGGTGACAAGACCGATCAAGACCCTCGCACTTGGTGCTGCAAGTGTGAGCACTATGAAGGAGGAAGGAGTATTGGGTCAGATGGAGGGCTTTGGAGAAATATCGAGCTCGCAAATACTTGGACCTGTGGCGTTTGAAGGGGGATGGGGGCAGATAACGCAGTTCACGAGATACCTAGGTTTCTGACGTCGCGGTGCTTCGTGCACAACAATTTGAGCTAGACGATACGCGGGTCCTTGGCGGCAAAAAAACAGGAAATCATGTGTAGACGGGATGGAAACTCCCTCCTTTGCACTGTATGGTAGTCGCTGTTAGCAAAGGCATTGATCGAGCTCATGGACAATCGGAGCTGCGCCCCAAAGTGAGGAAGCCTTTACCTTGTGAGAGGTTGAGCGCGGTACAACGTGAAGCGGTTGAACGGATGGGGCAACGGAAAGTCTGTTGTCGAAGGGGTTGGCTCTGTCACTTTCTTGTCGAGCTTCGGCAATATAGACGTATTGGCACGGACTGGTGCAATAGGAATTCTGCTTGACTAGGGGAGACGTCCCCTTTCTCACAGGGGCAACTAGGGCAGATAAAGTACAGGTGCGACTGAGAGTGCCGAAAGCAGATGAGAAAAAAGTTGGGGCGACGATTACTGAGACTAAAGTAAGGTCTGCTGACCCCAAGATATGCGATGGGGAGAATCCGGGAGCGATGGAGATTCTTCTCGATTTTTTCGACTGGCCATTAAACCGGGGGAAGCGTGCGCCACTGATGCAAACAAAATTTGAGAGGGACATATTTTGTTCAGGGGCAACACGTGCGCTGACGTCCACAGTGGGAAGTCTGGAGAACGCCCCCAAGCAATACACCCAGGGACAATGTGTAGGAGACACGCACTTGGCGTGGTGCGGGGCAACGGCAATTCATATCCAGCGCACCGCACGCTGGAAAATCGAATACGTCCATGGTGTATGTCAGGGCAGGGGGGGTAAATGCAGAGTTTGTATCCAGAGCACTGATTCAGAATGCCCGTCAGGCCGAGGGTTTAGGGGGTATTATATAAATGGTGCCGTGCTGGCCTTCCGGAGTACAGATGCCCCGCTCGGAGGGGCTGGGCCTCAGTAGCATAGTACGTTGGAGGCGGTTCAGCCCGATAGGAAAGATCTATTGAAAAGAACAGGAGTGTAGCGTTTTCCACGGTAGAGGAAGATATTGTTTGTTTGCATGTTTTCCATCACTGGGGGACAAAACAAAATCGAGAATGTTCGAGACAAAAGCAAATCCGTCGTCTCTCCCGCACGGCCAATTTCATACGAGGGACAACTCCGACCCATCTCGTCCCACCTGAACCAACCCCAAACTACCTACTTGAAGCTCCCTACTCGGTGACGTACTGCCGAAAACATGAACATATCGGTATCTCGATTATTTCCAACGTAGGCAAAGCCGAATAAAAATGCATCCTGTTCGACATACTTCTCCGCCGGAAACATATGTCAAACTAAGCTCTGTTAACAAGTAGAACCTCAATTCGATCGAGCTCGGCTCCGCTCTGAAGCATTTATCAACCGGAATGTCGCCGAGAATTTACGTACTTCGTCCAAGCAAGCTGAAAAAACTCCCAAGGTAAGTCAAACCCACTTTCTCGTAGAGCATTACTTTGTGAGACCCTGAATGACGACTGTGTTGGCGTTATGATATGGTGTATACCGTATCGTACTTGGCTGTACCGCCCCAATACTTGTCTCGGTCGCTGCAGTTGGTACGTGGATATCTACCGTACATGCCTCATCCTCTGCCGAAAAATCTGCATTCGAAACGTGTTTGTTGACTTAGTACACCTTATCGCTCGGATAGCTGGCTGAACATCGGCATATGCCCCGTTGCTTGGCTTAATCATGATCGGGGACCCCTCCGAATCCCGAAGACCAAGCCCTTAGCTCTGAGCGTTATCGTACACATCACACCGAGAATCGCAACTCGCATTGGAGGCATGCTAGGCAGTAGCCACTTAAGCCTGAATTACACCCTCACACCAGAAATGGACCAAAGTCCCGGAATTCAATTTATCAAGGACTACAGCAGGAAACTTCTCCCCACCACAACTGTTGGCAAGTCCTCCGCCCAATACCCTACCAGGTCACACAACGTACGTAGTTACTCGAAAGTAGCCGAAAGTGACAATATTTTTACAGCCGCCTGGTTCACTAATATAACTCGCTACACAAGACCTGTAAGCCTCCCTAGCCAGTTCGTTCGAAAATTCGTTGGTGTATCCGTTGTGTCGCACTTTTCCTGTCGGCCCATCTTCCTGCGATTGCTGACCCGAGCTGGCGACACAATCGAGTAGCATGCTCAGACTTCAATGAACCAGGTCGATGTCAAGTCCAGACATATACGCTGACAATGTCTGCGGTCTTGATCATTACATGTCTGGCGGCGATCGAGATTTTGAAAACAATAAACGGGGCGAGGCAGGTGTTCGGGTGAAGGAAATCGAAAAGAGGTTGGTCCGTATCTGAACGTTTTGTTGTAACCTGGTGTGTATCTCATTCACACGGCAAAATATGCTTCTCCAAAGGTATCGTATGGTGAAACGAATTTGGGAAATAGCCGTATTAATAGTTATATTGGTTCAGTACAACCCGTCGTTCAGTACGGCTCTAAAGTAATTTTTTGTACAGTATTTACCTGTGATATTCTAAATATTCCTCCGTCAGTAGTCCCAACTCAGAACTTGCTGTTGAGGAGGAGATACTTCAGTGAAATAAGCACATAGGCAATTGACACGGCGGCAAAACCGAGGGCCTCGGACTTTATGGACGGACGATGGTCGTGGTGTGACCCCACCAAATCCACCACAATCGTCGCACCACGTCCTTAGTATCGACACAAGAGAGAAGATCCGCAAGTTAATGCAACCTCGGTAATATATGGGAGGGACATGGGCCTCGTGGAGGAGATAGGATCGTAAAAAGTGGGGCCGCAGGTACGACAACCTAGAAACAGGAACCACGTTGTGTCGTTGTAAATCGACTTGATTTCATACCGACAACGGGCTCAGGACGCACCGCTACGATAAGTATGTGATTTTCATTCGGATCTGTTGGTTTCCAACATATATACCAGCTAAAATTGGCTCTGGAATAGGCACGAAACACTTTACATATTGTTCGAGGTGCAGTTCATTGCCTTCATTCTAAATACAGTTAAGCACGGAACACGTTGTGGCCTTGAAGGGCAGCTAGATTTCTCACAAAACTGTAAAAGGGCTAACAATACCTTCGGTTGCTCAGGCCAAATTGAGTTTTCATACCTTCGGAGTCGCAAGTGGAATCGGTCTCGATGAAGTCGCCGGTCAATTCGATGTCGGCGCAATTCCAGAACACGTTGCCGTATTTGCCGGGCTTACTGCACACGCCACTGCTCACGGCGATCCAGTCCTCTTTGTTAGGAGCGCACTGACTTCCCCACGACGACGGGTTAAACTCGTCGTAACCAGGGTATTTGCAGCCCTTGCCAGAGTCTTGCGAACAGCAAAACGGGTTCGGGAGGTTGATAAAGTAAATTAAGCTTTCAATGAATGACGTAAGACGCCTACATTCAACAGTAAAGCGCTCGCTTAACGGCTCCAAGAAAGCATGTTAAACTGATGACACGACATCAGGGAAACACAAACAAGTCATATTCAGACAGGAAGTGGTGTTTTTTTTACTTACGGTAGCGCATCTGGAGAATGGCGTGGCCGCAGGTGATCTCGGGTAGTGTGTACCTCGCATGCATGATACTGCCGTCGTCCAGGACACCACCTCCAAGGAAGGGTCGGGTCTGGTCCGTTTCATCTATCCTGCAGCCGGACGAAAGGTACCAGGCAGTTCAGCGACTGACTCAGAATTGCTTAGAGCGGCCCGAGCTGAATCCGATCGTGACAGATGCACACGAGAAGTTTCAGGGTGAGCCTCCTGGATTAGTACAGTTTATTACTACGGTGGGCCAAAGTAAGTAAGGATACATTTTGTGAATAAAAAAAAGGAAATGTACCAGATTCAGGTATTTGCTCGTACCGTAGGTCCTTTCATCTTCGGTCGCCCGTCGTAGTAGTGCTTGCTTTATTTAGGGCACAACACTGTAGACACGAGGGACTTGAACCCTCAGCCTCGTCGACTTACATGTCTGATGTGATCAAAACCTCAGTCGATGTTGACGATTTGTGGAAATGGGCAATATTCAAACATGAAGGATCACCACTAATAGACACTCCTGGTAATAGATAGAATCGCGGATTACAACTGGCTGATTCGTTTGGCAACAACGGGCGAAGTCCAGAACTAACTTCATATTCTGGCAAAAACGGATGAGTTCCAGAGCGTGTTCGCGAATGAATGTAATAGGTCTATCTGAGGTGCCCCCAGCCACACCTGATAGTGGTTAATGGAGCAGCATAACAGAGCTTAATACCAGGTGAGCATTAACATAATCTTATGGCCGCGGTATCAATTTTGATCGTTCAACAGGCCGTTTCGCCAAGAACGTCTGCTTCCTTATTGGCAGGGTTAGGGTAAAGGAAAACCATGCATTCAACTTTCAACTTTGAATATAAATTTCTCTACAGGCACTTGCCTCTGGTACAAAAGTTCATAGATGACCCCGTTAGCTAGGAGTATTGCAAAGTATTTCCGAAAGAAACTGCATCATCTACTCGCAGGAACCCGACTAAGCACTGCGGGGTTCTGCGAGTGCTCGCGAAATTTCGGGACGCTGTACTGCGGGAAACGCCATATTCGCAGCGTTTCGGGCATAAGACTGCTGTGATCCTAATACTTACTGCTGTACTGGCAGTGATTCCGGGTTTCGTGCTGCGGATACCCCCAAGTTGTTTTTATATTTTGTCCATTGGTACTGCAAGTACTCGGGAGTATCCAATATACGTATTAATAGTGTGGTCGGGATTATGAGGTATACTGAGACCCTCTGTTTTCCGTTTCGATCATTTCATCCCCATTTTTTCTCGACAAGAGCGTCCACAGGTGGCACCACGAGTGGGAGTTAGGAGAGAGTAACTTGGGGGAGGGGCAACTGGAGTACTTGAGATTTTGCTGTATTCGGGCAGTATCGACGGCGAGTACTTGCAGTAAAGATAGGGGTTTTGTCGTGGGCTTAGTACTTTTTAGTAGAGTACTTGCAGGTACTTTGGATATTTGAACGGCGGGTACTACTTTTACTACTACTACGAGGGACCATAGTTAATAGGACCTAGGGTCCAGACAAAATCCCATATATTTACCTATTTTTACTCACAATATTTAGTTCTATTAACTATGGTCCCCGTAATACTGTAGGGGCTTCGTACTTCTCCTACTCCCAGTGGTCACATAATTCGGGCCTTCAATACTGTCTACGCTCCCCGTATTCGCAATAAATAGACCGCCAGTAGTGCGATGCTCATACGACTTGAAGTACGAAATAATTTCGACACTCCGAGTATGAAGTAGAGTGCGGGCATCTGTGCGAAAGTTCCTCATACTTCGAATTATATACCAGGAATACTATATATTACCTGCAGGGCGGGTCGATAATCGTCCGACCCGGGAAATCCGGGTCGATTGGGCTGTTGAACGAATCGTCCGGTGCACGGTTGAGCGGATGCTTGTTGAAACACTCTTGCGTCACCACACCCTCTGGGTCGTCCAAGTCGTCGCTGCAACAAAGGAAGAACTCAAGATGCCCCTGGAATATCAAGTTATGTATAAGGAGAATGCGGCAGCAGGATGTGGCAATAGGGCGCAGGTGCGTAGCGTTAGTAATCAAGCTTTTATCACTTTGAAGGTTAATGCTGCATGCTGGTGTTTCTTTCTGCGAGCTTCTATGCATCCTTTCTGGTAGTTATTCCGAAACGTTTGTGGACTTCGAAACCCGAATGCGCTAAATGAATTCCGATAGCACAACGCGGACACTACATTGAGTTTACTTTTTTTGTGAGAGATGAAAATGTTTCTTCAATACATCAGTTTACCACCGGCGTAACAGACTCACAGACTAAAGGGCCACGCTGATTTGATTGAAACCCGGCAATGTATTGCGGCACGGAACGGAATCTTCTCCTACCCATTTCACTTCCCTGTTTGCTGAGTGCGAAATGCACTTTATTCATAGAACCAGGCTGCATGTTCTCGCACACCCAAGACTCAGTTGTGAGTATTAATAGTATAGACTGCTGCATGTGATGTTGTGGAGGGTGTCCCGTTTGATTCAAGCATGAAATCAGTGTCAAGAGTCGTAAACCAAGCAGGGTATTCCGTAACAATGATCGGTTGTTTGAATCGCGAACCATTCCGGAGAGTGAGGGTATTATCGCCCCACGATTCTTGAAATCACACCACTAGTCAAGAAACGAAGCAGACTCAAACAGAGACTCATGACTGTTGTGGTAATGCCAGTGGATACAAACGTTTTCTGTTCCAGTCGTGTTCATAAATCTGACCGTAACATGCGTACATTGGGTAGGGGGTGGGTGCATTGTTGCAGCCCGTCCCGTTGTCTCAGTGCCCTCGCGGCGATATGCGCACGAAAACGGTGCTGCTGCTGGGACAGTCCTTGCACGACTTTACGTCGTGCAATGCGTTTCGTGTGCACCTACAACCGAGTGCCGATTTGAGACATTATCAGGACTTTTCTTTTCGGATAGCGTTCCTTCTGTAGTCTTCTGTAGTTTGAAAAGTTTGAAAAAAATCGGAGATATGTATCAATATACTGAGACGTTCCGTAACGGTTCGTGAAACTCTCCAAAAGCCAAAAAAATGTGTTTATTTAATTTCACACATTCAGAAACACAATCGGGAAAATACGGAAGATTGAAAATTTGCGCGGAAGTAATGTGGAAAATTTGAAAGAACGCTCTGCGATAAGAATGGCCCTTAGACCTATGCCAATAATGAGGCGAAGTATCAGTCAAAAGTTTGAATTTCAAAGATACACTCCAGATTTGTTTAGAACACGCCTCATACGATTAGAAAAAAAAAGAAGCTCCGGACTGTTTGAAAAGCCCGGAAGAGCAAATCTCGGGCCGATGTTGGGCCAACATTGGCTTGAGAAAAGCTGAGTAACGCCTTTCTTTGATTCAAAGCGCGTTGACAGACATATATCGACAAAAACAACGTCTGCGTCATGAATTCCGAACAGAATGCGCTCGTCGGAGCTCCGACCCACCCTACTGTAGGGCGACCGTCTTCACACCATGGACGGTGCCATGTGGCGGGAGCTGACAAGGCGTGTGATAAAAAAGCCATTGTCCGCTGATGTTGCGCAAAGCAGAAGTAAAAACTCCGCCATCCGTCTCGAGTTGAGAAAACCGGATTGAATGTCAGGTTCAGGAGGATACAGATGGACGCCGCCGGGAAGCTCTCGCTCCCTCGACCACGGGTTCACCTGGTAAATGGAGGCGTCATCTATTATCGTTGGCCTTGCAGGAGACTGAGCGGGTTGGCCGTGGGCTGAGTGTTTGTTAAGATCGAGCGTCGAAGGTCGAACGAGCTGGTTTTTATCACCGTGTTGACAGTTTGAAACCAGAAGAAACATATCGTGCTGCAGGGAGCCGTTGAAGACGGATTAAAAAAAAAAAAAAAATCTTTTCCCCCCAAAGCCGCGGTCAGAGGGAACTTTCAGCTGTTTTTTGAGAGCAATATACTGTTTTTTTCAACTTCTATTTCCATTGGCATAGCCTTCAATATGCCATTTTAAACGTTGAAGCCGAGACGATCTCTGTGAAATCATTGTGGATAGATACACAAGACAGCCGTGGAACATGTCCACATGAAGTTCAGAGAGTGTTCACTCACGTAGTGGTAG
>JBBMHQ010084850.1:0-11245 GCA_037834295.1 Postelsia palmaeformis | reverse complement strand
AAAAAACGGTACCCTGGTTGTTTAGCTCACGTAGTGAGCGGCATGTTTTACAGTGTCGTTGCCAAACGACGCCAACCATAAAATGGGCAATGGGAGGGGGGGGCTAACAGGGCAAAACCGAACAGGCAAAGGCAACGGGGTAATTACCTGTGCATGAACATCTATGCATGGTGCCGCTAGTACTTTGTGACCTAGGTAATCGAGGTGTGATTTCGACATTTGTTTTCGAATCTACGCTTGCCTAGGACATCGTTGGATGGTGGAACCTGCATCTGCAACGACTGATTATCGTCCACCACTTGCAAAATATGACCGTAGAACAAAAACTTGACCACGATACGAGGGCTGCTTACCACCATAACATACATTACGTACGAAACGAATAACCTAACCCCAAGCCAATCAGAGCAATTCCAACTCTGATCCTGAGCAAATCAAACCAAACATCACAAAAGTGGCAAGCTCTACTGCACGGTACGCCATATCCTCCGTACCTGTTTGGTCATATCAGAGCTGGGGGCCCCGATCACGCTGAAAATATCTTCGCTGCCGACGTAGTCGTAGCACCCCTCGTCGAACGTGCCCGGGAGTACTACTCTGGACAGGTCTGACGCCAGATCCGGTTCCTCGAGCGTTAGATCTCCGTTTCTTGTTTCTTCACATTCCTGAGGTTCGGGACCGGACCACATTCGCTCCAGGTGGACGCTTGCTTCGTTCCTAGGCGGCCACACGTACACAGCCCCCTTGCTGATTTCCGCCTTACCGCTCCACTTGGTCACCGTTAGGTTCTGCTTTCGGAGAATGAGCAGGGGAGCGCGAAATGGCATCGTGTGCATGAGAACATTCGGCTCAACCGAGTACGTTTTAACCCCGTTGGCTTTACGTATGGCTCGCGGTATTGCCAAGCGTAGAGTGTCACCACCCTGAGCGCGTATCCGTAACCGTCCGTTTTTATCGTTTGTTCACCTCGTCGGACGCAGCGTCGACTCGCCAGTGGATGTCCTCGGAGTTGTCGTGGTCTCGTTCGATCTGGATTTCGAGCTCGTAGTACCCGTAGGGCGCGCACATGTGAATGCTTAGCTGCGGGCTTCCGTCCTCATCTGGGGAGGGGCGAAATAAAAACAGCGACGTTCTGCTAGTGGGCTTCGACGGTCCATGCAGTGACATATCCAAACCCTTTTTTAGGGGATGGTGAAACAGCTGTGACTGGGCATGAAGAGAGTGAAGGGAATCCAGGGTTAGGGAGGGGGCGGCTCAAATCGTCGAGTACAGTATATATATATTGATTTCGAGTACATAAGTGACGCATCTTCACCTTGATCGCCCATGTCAGCTGTGCTGAAGTATCCCGTGGCTTCAAATCCATCCACAGCAGGACTTTTGCAGGCATCGGTCAGTTGCCTGCGTCGATGTAGAGGCGTGGGAGTGAGTACAACGCCCCCTACCATATGGTGGAAATGTTTCTGCGCACAAAGTACACTGTACTCCGGTGGGTATATTTGCCGAAACATCGACAAACTACGTGGTGGCTGGTGATACTAAATATATGTACAGTAGTATAACAAATGTACTATTGAACTATCAGCAAAATGCACCCTTGTGCGGTACATACTGCCACGGTGAAGGTCCTTGGGGAAGTCTGTAGCTGGGGTGCTACTAGAGCTGACCCACTCTCCCTAACCTCACCTCCACGTTATGGTGTACTCGCCGAACCACGGGAGCGAGCGAGAAGTCTCGATCTGCATGTCTGTTGATACGGTCACAGCAATGACGGCCGGCGCCGGTGACGAGCGAGTTTGAAGAGGTTTATCAAAATGAGGTACCCCGGTGTACAGGAGCATCCAATAGCTGCGGCGATTTTCACGCAGCCACTTCACCTATACCTTTGTATACAGTGAGGCTTGGGGTATCCACACCTACATGGACCAGCGAGGGCATTCCCGGCAATAGCACAACTTGAAAAAGGGCAGACCACTTACGTATATGAACGGTTACACACCAAATCTAGCGGTCTACTGCAAGTAAAAAAACAAAAGGGCGACACCAGGAAACCAGAGGAAACACGCAACGGCTGCATGTGACAAGAGCAAGTTTCACCAAAAATAAGTGCCTCGTATTCGTGCGAGTCAGCAAGGGCGCACCGGAGCACCGGTAACGCACACGCACATCCAGATGCGCGTGCAAAGAACACAACAAGAACATCATGCTCACTGTTTGGAAGACGCTATGGAAACTAAACACTTAGTATAATAGCCTATGCTCAAGATTGTTCAAGGGAGGTTCTAAGGCTTGCTCAGAGTAAGGGCTTTTTGTTGGTACCGTACCAGTTCATCTACCAGCATAGCGAATCAAAAACGTTAAATACCATGATATCGAAAATATACATAGCAATGATGATTCCTTATCACAAATTTAACTGTGGCGGTGAGTTGCGACAATGAAATATGCGCTTTAATTACCAAGATACCAGGTAGTAACGACCAGTGCACTTCGCTTGAAATCATAGTACCATCTAAACCTGGATTGTCGGGTATGGCTTGTGATTAATCAGCCGTGGAAATATCAGCAATGCGCGGCGGAATGGCTGACCGTAAAACTCATGCCTGATGCAGTATACCATTATGCGCGGGCTTCGCATGGACAGGAAGATTGAGCACAACATTGCATGCATATCCTGAACAGATGGTCAGTGTACGTGAATTACTAGCATGGTCCAAAAGACTGCGCTTGCCTTCCAAACCATCGATCGGGGCAGGAGGCCTCATCCGAAAACTCACATTGAATGGTCAGTGGCAGCGTAAAAAACTACCGCCCGCACAAACAAAACAAGTGCAAATGCTGCACATCTCATCTGAGGGTGCATTTAGTAGGGTGGTCTGAACGCATGACCAACATGCTCGGTTTAGACCCAGCTAGACAGTCAGGCCCCTATTCAGCGCCTGAAGAGTTTGGTCGAAGGGAGGGCGAATCGACAGTACTAGCTATACAGACAACGCTGACTGCTACGTAACCAGGTTTGATACCCGGGTACACCGTATCGTTTCATGTACAGTAGCATTGTATGCAATTAACCATAAAAAGGCTCGAACGGCCGACGGTAACGCGGAGGGTTGTCACAAATGCGTTCTACAGACACACAGAAAGAGCGGCGGAATACATGGCTGGCCACTAAAAAAATTGCACCTGTCACCAATTTGAAAAAAAAAACGCAAGGTTGTGCAGGGTTGTAGAACGTTTAGAGCAGTTGCTCATAGTCGCGCAAATGTCTGGTACATTTTGATTGGCTGATCAGTGTGATTGATGTGGATTCGTTTTATTCGTGAACGATGGGTGTCCGAGAAGGCGATGCTAGGGGCCCGACCTGACACCTACTTCCTTGGTTCATCATGGAAATCGGTGACCACAACAACCATTGATACGTACACTATATCTACTTCTACTCCCCCACCTCGTGGCACGGTCGAGCGTTGCACCACTCGGCGCACGACACGCAACGCTTGTTGAATCCTGGTCTGTGGTGAGAAAAAACGCACCTGATGCTGCGTACCAGAATGGCAGCAAGACGTGTATTACGAGCGAGGGCGAGTTTCTCATTTACGCGGCACCGAAAACCCAGTCGAAATGGCCACAGTGACCAACCCGAGACCTACCGAGATCATGACTACAGGATATCACAAGTTACTAAAGACTACTACAGTTCATCGACACGGTCCCGCGTCTCAGCGACATGCCGTGGCACCACATGCGGCGAACCTTCCGCGACATACCATGGAACCCTAACCCTAACCCAGGTGCCGTGGACAATGGGGTGCCGTGGGAGTTGCCATGACAGGCCGTGCGGAAGCTTTTTGCCGTGGGGTGCCGTGGGGATGCTATTGAATCCTATACGACGACGTGGATGCCGTGGCATGCCTCGAAAAAGTAGTGTTGCGCGTGGTACCACCTGCGGCAAAACCTTCCACGACATACCACGGAACCTTCCACAGACCCCCACGGCATACAATGGAACCCTAACTCCAAATCTAACCTTAAGCTAGGTGCCGTGGACATTGGGGTGCCGTGGGGGTTGCCATGACATGCCATGGGGTTGCAGGAGTGCTGTGGCAGTTGCCGCGGGGTTTGCCATGGCACCCTGGGCACCCCCCACGGCGCCATGGAATCCTATGCCACGCCCTGGGTGTGAGATGAAAAAGTCAAATAGTGTGCGTTCGCAGCAGAGACACTATACGGCGACACCGAAACGGCGAAACCGAAATGGCGAAACGACAGATTCGGCTATGAATACCAGAACCACAGTACTCCGAAAAACGTTCACACAAATAGTTGTCGTTCACCCTTTTCACCACAGTACAACTCTGGAACACAGTATAATACTATATATTTTCATGTCTGATAGTGCATGGTTGTGTACACTTGGCTTCAGGAGAAGCGCCAACGGCCTACAGCAGTGCAGAGAGCTGCAAAAGTTGTTCGTTACAACATGAAGAGGTCTGCTAGCATACAGATCAGGAGAACTCGTAGATCTGACCTGAATTTTCTGGCTTGTGAAGTGAGAATTTTAAATTTTACCGGTATGTTCAAATGTGTGGCGAAGCACTTGGCTACTACAAAACTTATGCTTGATACATTACACAGTAGTATACAGTAGTGCGAAGTCTACGATGCACAGCATGGGTGAGCGAGGCACGTTATTCAGTACACGACAGCGATGTCGCAGTTGCTCATATAGACAAGGTTCCGCGTTCGCAGCACATAATCTGGGTATCTGTGTTTAACCTCCACACATTTACTTCTCGTGAGGGAACATGGAACAAAACATCGTACGGCCTGTCCGCCTGCGAAAACAAAGCGGAAAGTGGACACATATCTCCAGGATGATCCGTTTTGCCTTCACGACAGACTAGTAATGGCAATCACAGCTGCAGTAGACAATGCGCGCATACGTCCTCCGGGGTGCTAATCTTTTTCAAAAAATAAAAAATAAAAAACGTGTATACCGGAGGTCCTCGGAGCGTGTATTGCGTGGCCGGGACGTTTAAAACAAATCAAAGTACTCCTTTTGCTAGGTATTTTCTACATAAAACATGTCTGGTTCTCTATCAGCGTCTTGACTTTGTTTCCCTGTCGTTGCGAAGTACTCGTAATATTTATTTTTTTATGTGAAACACTTTCTTCGCTTGTTTCGGGGCGTTAACTGTGACCGGGGTGTTTCCCGCTTTTTGTTTACTCCCATAATACTTGTTTTCGCAAAAATAGCGCCCCAGGGCATTCAAGAGCCACTCCTTGACAAAATAAACCACGATTCGTAAGATTTTGGTCATGAATCGTGATTTTTTTGCCCATTTTTTAGCCTTTTTCCCTGAAAAAAACAAAATCACGATTCGTGACATTTGTCGCGTCTCCAATCACGCCTGATCAAGGCACTACGCAACCGACGCGCACCAACGGTATCCGATGGGCGGTATAGGGGCACTCTTCTTCGTACGCCGCTTGTGAACAACGGGCCGCTACCCAAAGACACCGCTGGGCGCGGGCTGAGTAGCAGTGGCCTCGAAATTTCGAGGAGGAGGAGCCACAGCTCGAAGGCAAACGCGAAAATAACCTGAGGATGTCACAGGCCAGGCCAGGCCGGGCAGAGACGCCCTGCGAGATGGGTTCTCGCAGGCTGGGTCAGCCTTCGATCCGTGCCGGGCCAGGCGCGGTCGGCCCGACTGGGCCTGGCCGTGTCTCACTCGCTAGAGTTGGCTTTGAAATACCACAAGTTCTACAATTTTGAAATATCACGAAACATGACCTTTTTCGTTTATTTTCCGGTTTGTTAGGAACGGCCCTAATGCGATAGGGACTTATTTGCAATATTACATTTATAACGTGGTACCTCGGTCTCGTTTACGTGTGAATGTGTGTGGTGTTAAGGTACTAAGTTGCCTACAGTAGAGGCGCGCACTGCTGACAGCAACGCGAAAAGTTGTCAGGTTGTCAGGTGATTGCAGGTCTGGTACGTGTACCTCTCAAGTGCCATATGATCGATAGAGGATCGAGAGGGCCTGTGAAATTCTCCGGGGTGGGACGGGGCGGGACTGGAAACGATCAGGGAACGGGTCGAGAATAGGTGGGGAAGTCGTTCGTGAACGCGGGCTAGAAACGCTGTCTGAAATTAAAGAAGAATGAGTCCTGTACTAGGTAGCTTTGACCCACGTGCACCATCTCTATCAATCAATATTCCATGTGAAATTTCGAATTTAATCGCTCAAGCAAGGTGTGTGTGCTTCTTTTAACATAACTATCAACGCTCGTTTTCTAAAGGCGGGGGAAAAACTAATGTAACAAAAAAAAGTTTACTCCAACGTACTGCTGTCCAATCCAAAAAAATACACAAAGCAATTGCATCCACCGATGGGAAAATAGGAAACCGGAGAAACATGGAAGGGAAATAAAAAATATCCGCCCCAATAGTGGTATGCGGGATGGGAGAAAGTGTGTTTGATAGTCGGGAAAAAATCGGGGCCGATACTAGATGGCGGAAACACAACCTAACAACAGAAGTACGGGTCGGGAAATCGCGGTGGGGAATGATATATCGAAATCCCATTACAATCTGTGAGCTCGAATCTTTTAGATAGGTAGATTGTTCAGGTATTTTAGTTCCTGCTGGGATCAAGGTACGAGCGAAGACCCAATCCAACTCCTGACTCCAACCCTAACCCTAGCCCTAACCCTCACTCTTGACCCCGAACCGCAGCCAAAACGGGCCAATCGAACCAGGAAATTTCTCGATTGCAGACGACGATTCCGAAGTGCAGACGACGCTTCCCAATTTTCAAGTCAAAAACACCCCTAAAGATCCTTGCTAACAAAGTACAAAGCTTACTCGACATATCACATGGCTCCCCGTTCCCGTACCGTACCGTTTCCGTCCCGACTACATTTTCCCGTCCCAATTTCATCGCACGTACCCTTGAAATTTTATGGATTTTTAGTACCTGGTGGAATTTCTTCCATTCAACTTGTACTCCATTTGAAATTTCGAATCGAATCGCGCAAACAAGGTTGTAAACTCTGTACAGCGATGCACTAGACTAAATGGTTGGTGAAAAACTCGTCCATGATGCAGTGTACGGTTGTACGCGATGCTCGGTTTTTGAAAACATGCAAGGTTAAGCAAGATACGTACCTTGCCATACAACGCCCCCGCGTTTACAGCAAGCACATTATATACAAATCGGTACCTGGTACACAATACCATATGTGTAACATTGATAGCATGGTCTACCACTTTATCATGAAAGCTACCTCGAAGCCGAAATGAAAAAGGTATGTGCTTGTGTTTCATTTTTTTCACATTTCATCGCGAGGGAACAAGACGATACCCGCCTATGAAAACAGCGAAGTGACACGAAGACATGGGGGCCACGGATTACGTGAGGGGTGTGGCATATGAAGACAACCTTCTATTACATCGGTGATAGGTTTTCTATTCAACCTGGTTCAAGAGGGGGTTTCTGTCAAAACGGCTAAATATAATATTTTATTACACCAAATATAGGGCTTTAGAGTGTCCGTGGGTGGAATCAAGAGATATGAAAAGGACTCTCGTGTACTGGTGCCCAATCGAAGTGTTGATTTTGTGCGCACATGATTTTTGTGCGTTGCTGCAGAGACCACACCCAGAACGATCCCCCCTTGTTGTGTACCAGTATTATAAAGAAGACAATTATCTCAACATCTGGATATAGCGATCAACAGAAATTTCAGAAGCAACAATAAAAAAAGGAAGAAGACAAAACACACCGCATGCGAGGGCCAGCCTACGTACGATACAACAGCGCACTGCTCTGTTGATACCACTTTTAATATTTATAGTTTATAAAGCAACTGAAACCGCAATTTAATCTCACCACCAGCGAAACTCAAGCACCCGCATCCCTCCTACCCAGCAGGAAACATACTGGGGCATTTTTTTTCTGGGCAAACGCGCTACAAACCCAAAACTCGTCACTGAATCATGATGCGGTATGCATCAGTAGTTTATTTTATTTAAGCCGGTCGCCCCGGTAGACTAGTGGTCAGCTTCAAAGACCACTGTCCTTGGTACCCAAGTTCAAATCCCTCCGTGGTGAGAATATTACTTTGCTTGAAGAAATAAAAAGGAGCCAATTGCTGAGAGCGCCTTCGTTGCGTGGGTTGGCGAAATCCGACGCAAGCCGACGAGGGAAGAAAGAGCTGAAATCTTCCCACGATAAAAATGCAAGGCAAGTACCGTGGTGGGGAGGGGGTAGTAGAGCCTACTTAGTGACCCCGGATCTGAGTTACGACTGGAGAGGGAGAGAGAAAAGAAGGGCGAAGGTAATGAATGGGATGAGAAAAAAAAAAGAAGTCAGCTTTGCGCGATCCTCCAAAACCATGCACAGCAAGAGTAGCAAGAAGGCAATGTACGGTATACGATACATCCTCGCGTTGGCAGCACACTTCGAACTGGCACATTATTATAAGTATCACCAGTACGAGACATGTGCTGATAATGTGGGAGTTAAGAATTTTAGGGTGTGATATCTTGAAACAATTATTAATACAAGTCAAAGCATGTGTTCCACTCTCAGTTTATACTCAACGTGGACATCCCAATAACCACGGGCCTTGGTCAAAATAGGGAAGGAAGGGATGGATTCAAACGAAGCCACAAAATCCTGCTATGTAACGAGGGAGAGAAATCAAGGGCAGAAATAATGAATGGGAGGAACAAGTATCCCAAAATAAATAGTACCAGGTATATGATACGTACCTGGTACCAAGTATAAAACATACATATGTAGGACACTGATCCGTTGTTAGGCTTTCACACATATCAGACACCAGTAGGTGACGCGTTTATACCATGAATAGCTCCCTTAACCCTAGCCCATTTTACTATTAATATGTGCAGCAACAGCAGTATATATACCTGGTACCTGGACTTCAATTGTAGGATACCAGGTACAACAAGATCGGTTAACTATGGATACACGTTTTTTTTAACTCAACATATCCGTATGTATGCCGGTATCTTCCAAGAATACATGTACAAGGACTCTATATAGATATGTACTGCTGTACCAGGTACGGAACTGCTGGAACATATGTATGTCCTGTACGAGTAGGTATTCAAAGGAGACAGCGAGGTTTGTACTTTCTCCAGATACACGATACGGCCCCGTGTGCGTGGCACACATTTCGGACGGGAATGTGATACTAATGTGATACTATTAATACTGCGTATTGGTATGGTCTCGGGCCATTTATCATGGCAAGCTCCCGTGTGTGCTTGCTTCCATTGTTTTCATGTGTAGGGTAGCTCTGGCAAGGAAACAAGACGATACTACCGTCTGTGAAAACGAACAGGGAACAAAGCACACATATCAAGGATTACCGACCCGTCTCATTTTCATATTATCTTTCATGTATATCATACCCGAGACCACGATAATAAAGCACCGAAAAATATTACATCGGTGCTGTATATACTCGGACGGAAGTGTACAATTCGGCCAGAGGGGCGCAAGGCCGACAGCAACGCGGAGGGTTGTCGAGGTGTTCTACAACATGAGATCTGCTGCCATGTACCCATGATACTCATCTTCACCACTGCTGTATTCAATCAACAGTCAAACTGAGTTTTGAATTCATTCGCCCGACCAAGGTGATATGTTCTACATTACGGGACGCGATGTGCCGTAGCGCTTGTTGAGACGATGGTACCTCTACCACACGGACGAACGAAGCTATCGGCATGATCCAGAGGTACTGATCAAAATTTCGCGCTAATAATTTACGGACGCCAGAGCAGCGAAATCCAGGAGCTCGCAGACTACTAATTAGACTACTCAACTACGAGTACGAGTACGCCTGCACACGAGGACACGAGTACCAGGTACACGAGTAAAAAACCAACGCCCACTCACACTGTTCGCCGTCGCCACAGTCCCAGTTCCCATTGTTCCGGTCGGCGGGCGCATGAATGCCGCTTCTGAGGCTGGTGATGGTCGCACTGGAAAAGGAGGCCCACTGAGAGATGAACCCGACGCCCAGAAGATATCTCGCAGCCAACTTCATGATGTCGGCCGACGATCTTGGAACGGTGGGACGGTGCAGCGCTGCTTGACAGGAGTTGATGCCCGCTATACCAGCCAGGGTAGGGGTGCGAGGCGAGGTGCGAGTGGCACGTAATGAGTGGAAAGTCGTAAAGATGGAAAAGAGGGTTCGATCGGCATGCAGAACGACGGGGTCGGTTGCGGAATGAACGAGGTGGGCAGGGTGGCAATGTCCGCAGTGGGCGCGGGACTGTCAGTTTTTCCGGTGCTACGTAGATACTGCCAACGAGCCGCGACGGGCACATGGAAGAGACACGGGTCATCACAACAGGCGAGCATACCAGCTAGAATGTACTCGGCACAAAAAAACTGGAAGATCCCCGGCGACACTAATTTGCGGGGATAGTTCGCGCACGAACGTGGAAGATCCCCGGCATGATACTGAATTCGCGAGGTGAGTTCGCACGCGAACTTGGAAGATCCCCGGCAAGACGCTTTTGAGCTCGTTGGGCCGAAGGCTGAGCTTGTCCACCAAGGCTTGTTCTTAGTAGGGTATACACGCGCGCTTTGGGGTGGTACCCGCCGGTATTGCTGTCCGACGGGTATATATTGCCATGAAATCCTATATATACCACACCATGGGATGCCGTGGGGATGCCATGGCATGCCATGGGTGGCATCATGGCCATGCCACGCAAAATTCAATTAGTGTAGAACCCTGTCTTGTACCTCCCGCCAACACGATGCTCGTATCCATAATATTACGCAGGATAGCTTAAATTGACTATTCCCTGTGCACCCGGTTTTCTGCCCGTGGGTTAGAACGGGGTGGAACCTTACACTGGTTATGTCAAAGTTGCCCAGAGCACATACCCCTAGTACCATAAATACAATTCACTGCTACCTGGTGCGTAATACCTGTATGGTATTGAGAACAATGCCTTCCTGATACGTTTTGACGCCAATGTCGTATAAAACCCGCGAACTACGGTACGGTAGTACCCACTTCGCATATTATACCTCACCAGTAGTAATTATACTACCTGATACTATATTTAGGAGTACCGCTATATATTACTAAAATACTGCTACTGCTACTACTGCTACTACTGCTACTACTATTACTACTACTACTACTACTACTACTACTACTACTACTACTACTACTACTACTACTA
>JBBMHQ010084839.1:0-11246 GCA_037834295.1 Postelsia palmaeformis | reverse complement strand
GACTCACGTCGAACTATTCAGCCTGTTCTATTGTTGTGTGACATTCCGCTACGATTTGATTGGTTCATCGATGATGTTTTATGTCAAACCCAGAACGGCCAAAAACCACTTTTTTCGCCCCAAAAAACACAAATTAGCAACCCTAACTGTGTAACTGGGACAGAGAAGTTGTTTACTCGGGGAGCTCAACCGGTCAGAAAATATTGCCTCAGGAGGCAAAAAGTGCAACGATCCCTACCGGGGGATGGAGTCTAAATCTGGCCGCGGAAAAAAAAACGCCCATTCCTAGCGCTTGTGCGGACCATTCCACGGGAGTCGAAGAGGGACTAAAAAGCTCAACTCTTCTCGCGACCGAAGATAAAAGGCACGCAACGTACACGTAGTGGGGGGGGGGGCAGGAGCACCCGCCATGTGGGGGTGACGGCCTCTTCGTGATCGCACAGCGTAATGCAACTTCAGCCGAGGAAGCCCGGGATGTCGAGGGGGCCCGGGATCCCCCTCCCCCACACGCAATTGGTGGAGAGTCGGACAATTCTCGCTGAAGAAAAGGTAACATTGTTTCTGACCTGGAACACTTCACCCCCGTCGCTGGTCTGCCTCTTGTCGCGGAAACCCCAAGAACTCGGAGCTTCGGTTCCGCTCACATGGACAAACACGAGATATTCATTTATCTGAAAACTCTTTCCCGTTCCAACAAAGCTGGCTCTTTTTGCTGTATACATGTGTGCTTCGAACTACCATATGTGTGTTTCAGATCCGCCCTCTTGTCCTAGCGGGCAGTATCCTCAGCGGTGTCAAGTGCCGGCAGCTATAATAATACCAAGTCATACCTGAGTGTCGTATGAAGCCTGGCCGATATCGTTGCAGATGGCGAGCTTGAGAGCTTGGTTCTGGTCCTCCTGCCTAGCGGGGATGATCCCTGGAGAGTCCAGGAGTTCCAGCTCTTGCTCCGGCTTTTGCCGTACAAACAAATAGGACCACAATCATTACGATAATCACGAGCACGAGACGGAGGACGGCCAGTGATACATAGCTTTATTTTACGGCAGTTTCAATGTGTTCATAGAATATTACCAGGTATCAGGTAAAATGTCGAGAACTGGGAAAAAAAAACTCCGCTGTTCCTTCTACACCTTGTTGGTACGTACCGCAGCGGCGATGTCTCTTCTCGTGGAATATTCTTGTGGAATATTCTCGCGGAACGCTGATCTCTGATTAATATTGGGACCACACTGGGCAGGATTCGGTGTCGACCAAGGTGCCAGCGGTCACTATCGCGAGAAAGTCGAAGCAGGCAAGTCGACGGGCGTTGGGATTGAGTGCTGCCATAAGTGCCACAAGGATAAACAACAAAAAACATGACCGACAACTTTAGGAAGCGGTGCTGTACTCGGTAGCCGGGGTCGAGACTAAACTGGGCCAGGGGGGAAGGAGATCCATCCCTTGACATCTCCTTGATGAGAGGAGAATCACCCCGGATTAAGCAAGTCAAAACAAATCAAATGTACGGGCATGCGGCAAGATATCGCTGGTGCTCCAGTAGTATCGTAGAAAACCCCGACATCCCCATCAAACTGTCCACAATTCGGACAGAAAACCGATGTTCTACTTCCTTCATCCGAATGCGCAGCTGCACACACATCAGCTACGTCCTGTGCGATGTACAACTCCTTCGAAGCGTCGTTCCTCTACTGCATGAGCCACCCCCGAACCCGGCAACGCCGGGTCGCTATCTGTGGACTGCAGTGCTTAACTAATAATTACTTCCGTTCCTTTTCGCCTCTCGAGAGTCCCAAAACGGGAAAAAGCGGCGCGTTAATCAGGAGTAAGCAAGCACAGTACGGTGAAATGAGAAATCTCGGCAAGCCTATACCTTGGTGTCCTTCCCCCCAAGCCGGACCCAGTTCATCTTCTTCGTCACGCCCGCGATGTTCATCGACTTGGCCACTCGCTTCCCCATGAGCCGGTTGATCAGGGCGCTCTTTCCCACGTTCGGGAAGCCAATCACCGCCACCCGAATGCTCCGTGGGTTCATGCCTCGCCTCACCCGCCTCTCGTTCACCCTCGACCCTGCCTTTAGCGCCGCCTTCTTAATCTGCACACGAACACGTGCGTTGCTTTGATTCTACTCGCAGAAGTAGCTTACTAGGCGAAGAAACGAAAGCACTTCAAAAAATAATTATGGCGTGCTATAAGCAGGAATTGGTTATTTTTTCTACGGCAAAAATGAACCCACCGCTATATTATTCCCAAATTATCGTCCTCGTCCCCGAAACGAAACGAGGAAGAGGCAGCTAAACAAAAACCACCCGGTAAGTCAGTAAAGGGAGATGGTGGGCGCTTGGGCAGAGGCACTTGTAGCTCTCGATGGCCGTCACGCATATTAGTCATATAGCATTCCTCACCAGGCTACTTTAGGGACGTGGCTGAGTGGTTAATTGGTAGTTATATGGCGCTACTCACTACGCTACCCAGTCAGCGCTGACTGAGTAGCTCAGCGATTTATCCTCTATGAACGGGCAATACAGTCGAGGTATCGTCGCTGCTGTTGCGTAGCGGGCGTTACCATGGCACACTGACCGGCTGCGTGAGACAAACTCTAAAGTATCGGGTGCGCTAGGCTAGTGATTCGGACCGCTTCGCACACCCAGGTCGATTGCCACCCGGTATGCGGCGACGCGTACGAGAGCGCTCAGATGGACCTGCTTCGTTCCTAGAGTTGAGCGATAGTCTCTGAAGCGCACTGAGCGATGAACAATGTGAAGATGCGGCCTATTCAGCTGGAATCGGCACCTTACCGACAAAGCATACAAAGCCGAGACGACAACGATGACGACGACTACAACCACCACAACAACCACAGCACCAGCATATAGTTCGCCTCTCCTTCCCCCCGCGAAAAAAACGCGCGAAGCCCTACGCTCACAATGACGCCTTCCTACGTGATACCTGAGCCACCCCACCCCCTCCAACCGTGCACGACATATGGCACCAACCACGCTCCCTCGTCGAGCCTATCTCGAGGGAGTACACAACACCGGGGAAAGAGATGGGAGGAGTGGGAGGGGGGGCGGTTGGACAGGTAGGCGCGACCGCTCGAAAGCGATCGACTGCTTGCCTCGTCCACCTGCTCCAGCCTCCGACACATGGGGTTTTTCCTAGCGTAATTCGGTCGGGCCACACACCCTCGGGTAGAGGGGGAACAAAAAAACGGGCTCTTTTTTCCGTATTTTCTCCTGTTCCTGTTTCGGTAAGCTCAAATGATATGTACGACATGCATCTCTCAAATAATTACTGTGCAAATAAAAAACATCACCGAGAGCGCACTGCACGCTACCTCGTAGCGCCGTTTCTGAGCGCTTGCTATATATGAGGGGGAGAAACGCCTCCGTATACGGCACTCTATTTCTTATATGATGTATACAATATAGTATATCTACCTGGTATATATTTGTACTAAAACATAGAAGCTGCACCTCGTGGACGCCTCGCCCCCGCTTGGAGTCCACAAAAAAGACGGGCACGTTGCCCCCCCTGTTGTCCGCGCGCAACCCTCCCTCAGTGACGAGGTACTTCCTCCACTGTGCCACCGCCACGGAAGATGCCGTGTCGACTCGGTTCAACACCACGATGAGCGGCCTGTGTCGCAGAACGAAAACAGATAAAATCCCGTCCCGCGATAAATGGCGCACCGCAGTTGGAGGCGATTGGTTGGGTGGGTGGGTGGTGCTTTCCGCGCCCGCAGTGGTCTGAGAACCTCGCCGGGTTCCTCGTGCTTTTCCAGCCACCTGGCACACTCTTCGGCACACTGTTCGTTTGCGTGGTTCATCTCGAATCCTAATTTCTGGGTACGGGGTGAGGCACGCAATATTTTTGTTCTCCGGAGCAGCAGAAGACGAAGGCATGTGTCGATATACACATGGTCGGAGAGCAATGGATCGTTTGCAACGGAAAGCGATCGCTCGCCTTAGTACCTCCGGCGGTATCGGCACGCGCCTAGCTATTAATAATAATGTTCGGTTTCTGTACCCATTCGGCGGCAGAGAACCGGGCCGTCGGTTGCACCTCAGCTTCTACCGCTGTCGTACCGTACCGAACCGTACCGTGCGCTGGTGTCGTTCGTCACGGTGTGCACGTTTCCCGCGCGTTCTACCGCTCATTTTGATGGTGTGCTGAGGGCGGGGGGTGCATTTATCGGTCGCGGGTGGCACTTGCCTTTTTCCCACCCAGGTGGGCACGAGCTGGTGAGTCGTCGCCGCGGGTATGCGGCAGTCGCGGACCTCGATGACGACGTCGACCATCTTGAGGTAGTCCTGCAGCTGCCGCTCTGCCTTAGCGATGTGCCCCGGATACCTTTTGGAACAGACAAAACATCAAGCGGTGACGGCAATGGCGGTGGTATCGGCGGTCTGTGGTCATCAGGGGACATCCTGAGTATATCCCCGGGTTTCATAGATCCCTGTGACCGCGGACTGCATTTTGGGCGATGGATTCATGTGAGAACAACAACAGCAGCATAGGTGGCCATATGCCGGGATGGCGCTGAGACGTTTCCGTTGTCGGCGGGTCTGCGGCCCTGATGCTACCTACGCAACTATGCCATCATGATGTAGGACTCCCACGAGTTTGTAACCAAAAGCTGCTATTAATAGGCCCTGTGCCGGCACGTCACCTCCTGCTTCACTGGCAGGGACGCTCGCGAATTCTGTCCAATGCTCGAGGGGCGTGGTGGCAGCGTATACACTCGTGAGCCATAGGTATGTAGATGAGACGCGCGAGAGGGGCTCGTTCGATCGGCGCTATACATGGGTCGCGGGTGGGGGTTAGTCGAAGCAAGCAATAGGTGAAAGCACGGCCACGGTGGGCTGCGGCCGCTCCGATCGATAACGACGACTGCTTGCTGAAGAAACACATTGGTCCCGTACTCGTTCAAGTACAGCACTATCAGTATTGTAACATACTGGCACCAGGTACGACGTGCATCACAGCAGCTTTGTCGGGTTAGGCACGGGTGACACACTGGTCCCGTACTCGTTCAAGTACAGCACTACCAGTATTGTAACATACTGGCACCAGGTACGACGTGCATCACAGCAGCCTTGTCGGGTTAGGCACGGGTGGCGGTCGGTCGCAAAACAAGCAGGCCACACACTCTAACCTCCTCCTGTACATACCCTGCTGTGTACCCGTGTACTGCGTTGGAGCACTTACATCTAAGCAGTATACAAAAAAGTATTACATGAACCAACCACCGAAGGGGGTATTTTACCCGTCCATGTCTCTCTGTCTGGATGTCTGCATGTGCTGTGACCGTCGGTACCTGCAGCACCAACGGAGACATCGATACTTCGGCAACTCTCAACAACAACAATTAATATGTACCCTCACCAGTTAATGACATGCTGTCCCTGGGCTGCCATCTTCCCCTCGTCGAACGGATCCACCGGGGCGCCCTCGTTCTCTTCCGCTCCGTACACCATACGCGTCGAGGTCTTCGCCACGCGTGTGCCTGCAGAGGCCCCTAACCGTCGCCCGTCGCATCCCACGGGACAACGCGAGTCACCAGAAGCACCACCCGCGCCGACCACCCGCGCTCGAGACAGCAGTGAGTGGCCCCGGGAGGGGAGTGAATGGATAAGAGCTGCGGCCGGGGAGGGGTTGCTATATGTGAGGATGAGGGCGAGGGCCGCAGAGGCGAGCGCTGCTCCAGACATCCCGGTTGGCCGCGCTCGACGACCGCTACCGCAACGTGGTTGCACTTGTGGCGCTTCGTTCCTAAAGCGGTTTTCGTTGCCGCGTCTGCTCCTCTCCGGGAACAGCTTCCCTCCTCGCCGAAGAGCTCCTTTGCCACCCATTGACATGGTTGATATATGACAGCAGTCAACGTGGTGGGCGTGCACTCGGGTGCAGTGCACGGCGAGGCCAAATGCGGTGTTGCCTAGCTAGCTCCTCGTTAGGACGTCGCATGCATTTCAGAGGGTTTGCAAGATGTATTTGGCGGTGTTGGTTCGGGGCTCGGGACCACCGACAGGGTCCTCAATTCCACGATGGGGGCACCACCAATCAGTACACTAACTGATCATGGGAGCCTCCGATTCGAAGCCCAAGCCCCCAGAAAACTGCAGCCCTTCCGACCAGCCGCAGGTGCCATCCTCGGCGGCAGCACCAGCTCCTAAGACCGGCAAGTCTGGGAAGAAGATCTGCTGTTCTTGCCCAGAAACCAAAGCGGTACGTTAAACCTCCGAAACAACCCATTTCCCCAGTATAATCCTGTGGTACTCTCTTAGTCGCGCTTAGTATTGGGTGACGCAGAATCTTGCAAGCGAAGACCGCAGAGGTGGAGGTCTAGAGAGAACGAGCGTTGCATCCTCACGAGTTGGCCCCGTGCAGACCGAACCTTCTGGGCAGTTCTTTGGGCCCCATCTTTGACTGTGGCGCATCGCGAGCCTTGCTAATCAGCGTTTTTTTCTGAAAACGTGTGGTGTGTGCTGTCCCTCGATATGAGCTGTTCTTTCTGGTCGCACGAGAGAAGAGATACATATTATATCAATGTCGTGGGAACACTCGCTCTCCGCTGCGGCAGCTGTGAATTGAGCCAGCTCGACGGTTGGCGATGTGAGCACCCTGAAATACTGGCCAACTAAGTAGTGTCACTTGTGCGCATGGATGCACGCCATGTTGGACGGCTCGTGCGCAGAGATGTATGGTCGTTGTGGGGGTAAACATATACCCGCGTGTTGGCCAGCCACTCCTATCTTCTGTTGGGCCTGGCAGTCATGACCAGTCAGACACAACACAGCAGTAGCAGCCCTTGTGCTACTCGTACGAGCTACGAATATGTGCAGAGAGTCTACTGTGGTGAGACTGGTACTCTGCTGTAGTGTAACTTCCTCTGAACACACGTACAAATGCACGACGTAAGTAGGCGTTTGCGTTCATCATATCTCGTCTTTCGTCTCGTCTGTACCCGTATGTGTTATGTGAGAAGATATATAGTGGCATCCCACCCTCGCCGGAAACATACGTAGTCCCGAGGGTTCAAATCGAATACAGAACGTTGACTTGAATCACCGCCGGAGTCCTATCTGGGCGATGATCGACAAAACTCTGTTTGCTCATGTCGGATTCACCCGTCACAAGAGGAAAAGACCCGTCAACGAGTGACGAACTGCGGCATGCACCAAATGCAAAATTGTACCAGAGTAACCTCTTTCCCGAACTACAAAAACCGTTCGGCTCAACAATTAATGGGAAACCGGTGCTCATATTATGGGAGGATAGAGTTGTGTGTATCACAACCCGGACTACAGGGTATTAGTTCTGTACCCAGAGGTAGCCGATTTTGTTCGTTGAAGCGGAATGAGTCAAGGCCTTTCGGTTCTTGTGCAGGTAGGTTGTAGATTCTAGGCTATGATCGACCAAAACATTTTTCTCGACACCAATGGTGGGAAAGCAAAATTAATCTTTGAGAACTGAGCCTTCGATCCATACATCTATCTATCCGTGTGCATGAACCTGCATGCCATTTCCTCGAGGAATACACACGGGTGCGTCCGGCACGACGTGGTGGGCCCTTGCCGCATAACCACTTGAGAGTAGTGCTAGAGTAGTACCGGCATCGAGTACTGCTGTACTACAGTACTTATATACTTGGTTTGACCTGAAAATGTAGACATCGTTTTCTGTTTCTTCTTGTAGTTTAAAACATGCGGGGCAATGGTCGGCCATGACGACAAAAACTGCCAGTAAATCGCGAGGATTCGTCCGAAGTGAGCGCAGCAAACATATTTCATCGTCTGTCGGAGCCGACCATACCTCGCGTTTTTTTTTGTCTTCTTTCGCGTGGCCTTCCTCGATGCCCCCCTCCCCATTCCCCTTCTTTTTTTCAATTCACGTAGATATTGATGCTTTCGTTACGTACATAAATGTTGGTGTTTTCGTGGATGCCTTTTTTGCCGTTAGTTTTCTTAGTCATGCTCGTGCTTGACTGAATGGGTGAAATTTATGCTGTCGCCGTGTATTTCCACGTGCCGAAGTTGATTCAGGGCCTATTCTATCAATAGGTCAAAATCTTCGTGTTCATATCCTCATTTTTTTTCGTGATGTGCCAGTACGGTATACGTACGAGATATGAGTACCTTTTTTGAGTAAGTCGAGGCTATGATCGACCAAAACCTTTTTCTCGACACGACATGGTGGGAAAGCAAAAATTAATCTTTGAGAACTGAGCCTCGACTTTCAGGATTTCGCATCTACCTGTGTTCTAGCTGTTGCATTTCGTATACGAGGTATATACCATAACAGTTTTTTAAATTGTTTTTGATATTTCCTTCGTCTCTGCCCCCTTCATGTATTTTCAACTGTGCTTGTCACGTTTGTGTATGGCGGTCTTTACGTTTCTTGCGTTCCTTGACCGGCGTGGCAATGGAGCAACAAATCTCACGCGGGCGAATTATGAAATACCCTTTATCGAATCGATAAAACCTTATATCAAACGTGGCGTCGATGCTGTGCATATTAGTAGAGTGTCCTAGCGATAGTGGGATGCAACGCAGGTGTCCACATATAGACCCCAATTGTTGCATCTCTTCTTCCCATGGAAACACGGACGTAAATACGGGAGGTTGAAGATTTTCATCAGTAGATGTGTGAGTAATCTTCGGCTTCTGTGATCACTGATTTTCTTCTATTTCGCCAAGGGAATCATAAGAACCGATGTCTGCGTTTGAACTTCGAGTAACACTAGTCAGCACATTGCGTTTACACAAACTCCATTAAACCAGCGTAGATTCTGGAGTCCCGAAAAAAAACGCCTGCCGGTGAGGAAAAAATCAAGATGATGAACTTCTCGATAGGGGGCGTTAGCGGCTTTACGCCGTTCTCTCCCCCATATGAAGATCCAACGACTCCAATTGATCCGTCCGAGGCTCAGTGTGCTCGCCGTATGTACGTAGACGTAAGTCTGTTGTTTGTTTCGTATTCACATGCGATGTGATTCGTATTATTGTACTTTCGGACGACTTTCAGAGAGAGCCCTTTAAAAAGCAAGGAAATTTCATACGTGTAATATCGGATTGGTTTGTCTTATGGCGTAGAAATCTATCGGGACAGATATTGCCCTGATTTACGGGACCTTCGCTGTATCTACAGTAGATCCTGTCCCCCGGTTTGGGGTCTGTTGACACGGCTCGTGCGCACACGCACATATCTCCCCGGTGAAATCTGTTTCACACGACCCATCGTCGATCAATGCGTGTCATCGGCTATTATAAGATGTGTATGATTTTCGTGTGCCCGAACTCGTAAAATAAAGGTTGAGGTCTGGTGAGCACGAAATACAGGAAATTGATTTTTCAATATTAAACGTATGTCTCACTAGATTACATCCTCGAAATCGGGAAATAAATACCAGGCATTCATGATCGTAAATGTCTAGATCGTGATCTCCCCATGTGTTTAAAGCTTTCGCTCTTGGCGACTTCGAATGTGGAAAAGTACCACACAGCGACCTGTCGTTCATCGAGAGAAGGAAGGTGTCCATCTGTATCGCGTACGTGTGTACGTGGAGAGAGTAGTCAATGAAACCGGTGAGGAAAAAAATCAGATGATGAACTTCTCGAAGGAAGGGGTATGGCATGGCAGCTCAACGGCTCTGTGCCCCCTCTATGAAGATCCAACGACTCCAATTGATCCGTCCGAGGTTGACGGCTGCTCTCTTCCCGCCGGAATTTGCTGTACTTGTGATGATTACCGCGACATTTGAATACCGTAGGCGTGTCTTGCTCTAACCCGCTAAAAGTCCGTATACACGCTGTATACACAGCAAAAAACCGGTGAGGAAAAAAACTCAGATGATGAACTTCTCGAAGGAAGGGGTATGGCATGGCGGCTCACCGGCTCTGCGTCCCCTTTATGAAGATCCAACGACTCCAATTGATCCGTCCGAGGTTGAACGCTGCTCTAATTTCGCCATTTTTATTTTTTCATCATACGTGGCGGTACAAAATGTGAACCAGGCACCAGATAATTCCGTGAACATTATCGTGTCCGTCTAATTGTTGGTGTATTTAGTTTCAAGTAAATTCCATGTATTATTCGCAACAGTGGGGGCCGAAGTATGAAAGTATATAAGTACCGTGGCTATGGATTACCGATTGCAACCATCGCCATTCCGGCACCAATGTGATTTTGTTTCGCTGCTGCTATTTCATGCGTTCACTCGTCCTTGTTTTTTCTGCCCGCAGGCGAGGGACGACTGTGTCGTCATGAATGGTGAAGAAAAATGCAGTGAACTGATCGAGGCGCACAAGGCCTGCCTCCGGACTGAGGGTTTCGACATTCGATAGCGTCTTCCCCTTGTATATTGCTGGGGTTTTGGTGCTGTTGTCACTCTGCTGCGTGTTGTTTGTTCTTGTTGGTGTACGAGTGCAAGACGGCGAACGTTTTCTCCAAGGGGTTTCGTTTGTTGTCGAGGCTTATTTGTTGGATGAGGGCCCGTTGGGTTGTTCGGTTACACGTAGAGCTCAGTTTGTGTGATCCGTAAAAAGGGCCGAGGGTCGGAATCCAGCTTGTTCGTGGATTTGTGGCTTCGTATCTCGACATGGATTTTTCGGTCATCCGACGAGTGCAATGTAAAATTTGTACCTACAGTTGTCGGCGTTCGCCTGAGTGAGAGAAATGATTTCTACTGTAGGCTCCTTTGCGAGGGACGCCAATTTTGTCGATTTGGATTGTGTCATCAGCTTTCCTCATTTTTTGTTTTGGCCGCCCTGGAAGGCCGACGTGTGGGGGGGTGAAAACATTTGTACATATGAGGACAGCAGTCTGGCTCAGTTAGCGCGTTCGAAGAACTACAGTAATTTATGACACACGCCTTGCTTGTCTCCGGCCTTGGTACACCTTGCTGGTTACGAACCAAGACACAAGCTTTTGAATCATGGTCGATCATTCAACGTGCTCTCGATTCACAAAAGCAGTAATCAGCGAGCGCGGAGTTACCGGAATTAATTGAGATGACAATTGTTTGCCTTCAGGTGATGAGGCTCGGTTCAGATACCCGCGCCCGACCAAGCCTATGGTTGGTTTTGTATCGCGTCGTACATATAACAAACTCCTGTCTCCACGCTCGGTCACCATGAGCTTCGTCTGTGGTTGACCGTGAGATGGATACAAGTTGCTTGGTTTTATTGACAGCTTCTTCCACCATGAGGTTACGAGCGTGATTCTGCTTCGACCGCGCCACAAGA
>JBBMHQ010084806.1:0-11251 GCA_037834295.1 Postelsia palmaeformis | reverse complement strand
AAAAAAAAAACGTTACCCTGGCTGTCTAGCTCACGTAGTGAGCGGCATGTTTTACGGTATCGTTGCCAAACGACGCCAACCCAACTGGGGGGGGATATTTGTGTTTGGAATCCGGGGACACTTTAGTAAGTCGACTGGGGTAGCGTGAATTCGTCAGAACAAACAACAATGTTGGGCACTATACGAACTACAGTATATGGAAAATTATTCCAACAAGAACGCAAGCAAACGAAGCCGAGTTCATGGACTGTTTCCCGTTCGGTTTGGGTCCGAGTCGAGGGTAAAGGTCGGGGTTTTCTGGGGGTGCGATGAGCTTAACCTCGATGCGTGAGGCGTGGTGCGACATAGAAGTACCCAGATATCCCGCTTCGGCCAAAACATTTCTGACTCGCCTGGCTTTCTTGCCCGGTATTTCTGTTGGAATATCAGGATGAATAGTATTCCATGCTGCTTCTGCGGGACATACCTACGTGTGGATACCTGTAGGCTGTGGGATTGCTTTCCGGGATGCCCTGTCAGCTTTTGCAAAACCGAATTATGAGTAGGATGGGGTGATTTCTTCAAGCCAGGCCTCCGTTAAAATAGCTGCTACATCTACCGCAGCATGTGTGGCGTGCAGCCATAGATGTCCGCGCGAGCACGTTTATGCTCGTACTGATTTTGTACGGAATATCTGACCGAGATTTCATTTTTTATTTATTTTTATTTCTTTCGATCCTCGTTTTTACTTCTTAGCTTACCGTAACTCGTAGGGAGGTCTTACCCTTAGCGCTCTTGTGGATACGCGCGGTTGCAAGTGTCGTCTCTTCGCCCCCCCCCCCGCCTGGGTACGTGCCTTCAGTTTTATCGCGCATAGAGTTCAGCATTCCTACATACTGCTCGCCGATTGTTTTCGTCGAATGTTGCTATTGTCAATAACTCACGCTCTCGAGCTTGCCGCCCGTCAATTTTGGGCAAGAAAATGTCCACACGAGTGTGCTTTCGCTTGTGTTCGCGGCAACATTCGGTGTGAGTCGAGCCCGTTCGCAAGCATATTCAGTCATCATTGTAGTGTACCTGGCGTGCCGCAGTAGTTGTGTAAACAAACGTATGCATGCCTGGCACGATCTGTTACGGGTGAACACAGAAAATAGGACCTACGGTACACACAAAAAGCTGTGGTTCTTCCTTTTTTTACGAACAATATTTGGTCCTATTTACTACGGTCCCCCGTAAGAGCGTCCGAAAATGAATATAACGACTCACCCTCTGAGCATCTCCCGGAACGTGTAACCCCTGCGCAGCAAAGGCAGGGGAGAGCAGAAGCTCCTTCGCGGTTGGGCGCTTGGCCGGGTCCATCACCAAGCACCCCTCCACCTAACAAAAGACACGATCACGGCGTCCTCTTTTCGTCAACGACAGTAGCATAGCATACCTCGTGCCAAGCGTGACAGCCCAAAAGGCTCTCCAAGAGTTCCGGTTCTGTTTCAAATCATACGCTGCCTGCTGGCCGCCTGTTGCTCACGGAACAGCAGACGACTAAAAACATTCCCGCCAAAAGGGCGTTTTGGAGAGCTTCTCGGTCACAAAAACAAGCAAGCCCTTCCTGCCCGCTGATGTGCAAGATGGAAAACAGACCGCGAGAAACACAACTCGGGTCTCTCAGATGGCAAACAACTAGACGTTTTATTCAGCAGGTTTCAGGCAAATTTAATAGGGCGCCTATTACGGGGAACCATAGTGAATATAACCGAATACTGTTGGTATATATGAGTGAATACCAGGTACAGTTTTTTTGCCTGTACCGTAGGTCCTGTTTACTACAGGTCCCCCACGGTAGAACTACAGAATCCGTGCGTTTTTTGTTGGTGAGGCAGATTAACCTACACAACAGTCGATCAAGCCATTTAACTAATATTTTGTGTTCACCCCTACTCCCCCTGCATGCCGCGTGTCTCGTGTTTGCAAAATATTGGATGTCATTAAATAGGTCACGTGGAGAAGTTAAATAGCGCATCAAAACCAATTTCGCGTAATTGAAAGAGTATATTGCTGCCTCTCGTCCCCTATAGCACGGATACATATTATATCTTCGGGGCCACCAACTCCATTTATTTACTGGCCATTGGCCGACATGACTCGGGTAGATAAAGAGTTAGTTGACTACCGGTATACACTGTCACACTGGGGGATAAGAAAACACATCCCTCGGGATGATCCTCAGAGCCTAGTTACCCCCCAAAATATCGAGGGCGCACACAAAGAGGAAGATTGCTTTGGAAAGGCCTCGTCGATATATTTTTGTCGTGGACACGTCGTTCGACGCTGACTTTTGCCCCTAACGTCGAGAAACCTAGCTCCGGGATACGTCGGCGGGGTGCGGTGTGCCATACTTGCGCGTGTAATGATGCCTAAATCGAAGTTTTTTCTGCGTCACATCAACCGATTGACGCACCCCTGCTGTTGCTTCATTCGCGGCAACGTCTACCTTGGTACCCATGGTATCGTCTGGTTGGAATGATGTCATCACTTGTTTAAGGAGCTGTACAAGAAGTTTGTGGGTTGACGTGGATGCCCACACAAAAGGTAATAATGCATGTCCGGGCAGAGTTGTTTGGGGTTCCTTTGTTTTCGAGATGAACATCTTCAGTCTACCGTGCCAAGTGTGTGCCTCCCGGTTTGCCGCATTGAGGTGTCCATCCATCCACGACATCCCTTTTGCTTGATGAATGATTTCAGTGTCCGAACACTACGCGATACAGCACGCGCGCACGCGATCGTATGAACGTGCAAAAATGTCCCCCTGTTTTATCTAACTCGAGTGATTCTTGCTGCTGCCTCCTGTCGCTCCTTAACCTCTCTCGCTACCAAAAAATGTTTTCGGAAAACAGTACGCAGGCTCTCACCCCGAGCACAACCTACTGTTAAAAAATAAAGTGCATTTCTGATACTGCAGACAGTGGAACAAGCGACAAAGAAAACGGTCGATTCGATGATCACCGAAAAGAGCAAGATAGCAGACGCAGACAAGGCCAATACGCCATTTGGTTAGGAAGGTGAATCCACTAAGCTACTCAAAGTAAGTCAACTGACTAAGTAGTTAAATGGTATATCCAAATTACTGGATGAGCAGCGATGTCTATGAAGGGAAAAAGGAAAAGTAAGCAACACCGTTTGATTGAGGTAAGCACCATCGCATACGATGCTTGACAATACACAACTGAGCGTCTACAAAAGAACAACACAGTGCCCGCATATACTTGCATCTACGACATCGCTTGCCGAGTGCCTCCCGCTATATATTGGAGCTCGCTCACCAAGTTCGAGATCGACCGTGGTGCACATACGCTCTTGGGCAAAACGTGATCCATCACGGCATCGCCATCGCTAGCAATCAGTTGTTGCAATATTTCAACCTGCAAATGGTGTGGAAAGTCGTCATGTATGTGCGCAGCCTACAAGTCAATGCCGTAGGTCGGGGGAGCAAACAATGGAATCGGTCGTGCTTTGATACGCATGAACTGGTTGTACTGGTGCAAGTATGTTTCGTCTCGTTTAAATCCAACGCCTTTCCCGTTGGAGCGGTGTCCTTCAGTAGCACCATGAACTAGTTTACTCGCGAACGCCAAGACGGAATTTCAACATCGCCATAAACGCCACCACACGGTTGGGCAGGCCTCTTCACTCTTGGTCGATCACAACGTCGAGAAGCCACAAAGTGTACAATGTCCCTACCTTGCCCTGCCCCACCATACCGAACCATGCAGTACACCGTAATCATACACTAACCCGCCCTACTCTACGTACCCGACCCTACATCCTTCCCTATATCCTCTCCTCCCCTCCCCTATCCCACCCTACAACACCCTATCATGCCATATTGTGACCAGGAAAAACGCTGTATCCTCCGAGACAGATGAAAGGGGATCTTTTGGTCTACAAATAGCCCTACCCCAAAATAGAGACGGTGCTTCTCCTGCCGTGAGTGTTTTGACGCCATTCGCATGGAATGACTCGGTGGACATTTTTCATCACTTTTGGCATGTTTCCGGCTGCTAGCGATTCGAAACCGTCAGATTTAATTAGTGACTGTCGGGCTTTACCCTGTGTTTTCTTCTCTCTATTCTCTGTCTGCATGGTGTCTGCTGTAGCAAAGCGCTCACATGAGTGTCGCATGACGCGAAAGGCACCCGCTTGGCTATCAGTTCTGCCACCATCATTCCAGCGGCCCAGACGTCTCCCTCGGGACCAATCCGGCCACCGTCCATGCGCTCTGGTGGCATATACCTGAGAGGAAAGACGGAACAAGAAACATTTCCTCTGACTAATCGAGCCGGTGGTCTCGGTGGTCTAGTGCTTACCCTCGACGCCTACTAGCAGATATGCTTGATATGTGCGTGAGTTATAATTCCACAACAACAGCAACAACAACAAAAACAACACCAACAACAACCAAAGAACCAATTGCTAATGGCGCCCAGCACGGGTAAGCGTTACGGTATCCGACAAGGGTCAACGAGAAAAGAAAGGGCTGAAGTGATATCACGACTAACAAAAGCAAGGCGCGACCGGTAGTAAGGAAGAGCCTGCTGTGTGGAGCTGGATCTGAGTTACAGCCAGGAAGGAGATAAAGAAAGGGGGGAAATAAAACATGGGATGCAAGACATAAATATGTACGTACCTGGAATGTGTACATGGTGAACCCACAATGACGGACAGCTCGAATTGGAAAAAAGAAAACGCGAACGCCCGCAACTGCAACTATTTGCACGAGGCAGACCTTTGTTTCGGGTGTCCCCTTGCCGAACATTACGTGGCGTTACCGCAGTTCCAAAACAACATGAGGTGTACCCCCGCATTGAAATCCAGACAGGCTGGTATTACCTGTACAGGCCTTCTCCGGTCGGGGTATCATACCTAGGCCAGAAACAAGTCTGACCGGACTTTAACCTTTTTGGGACCCCAGTCCCGTTTTTGGGACAGACCAGTCAAATTCCAAGTACTTTGTCCCCAATTGTCCTTGAACCGGGACTGCGGTTCCAAAGGGGTTAATTCTTTTGAGGGTTCTGTCCCGTTTCGGGGACAAACTACTCAGAATTTACGGTTCAATTCTCCCCGAAATGGGAGTGTGGTCCTGAATTCCTCAACCCAGTGTCGTTGGAACACCACCTACTCACAATTCACTGTTAAATTCTCCCCGAAATGGGAGTGTGGTCCTGAAATCGTTAACCCAGTGTCGTTGGAACACATGTGAGCTTCTGTACTGTTTCGCGAAGCGCCTAGATTCGCGACTGCGTGATGGGTTGCGCGTTGAGTCTCCGCCAAAGTCAGCTTTGGAAGTGAGGTATATAGAGCTCCGATGCTTTCATCGAGTGAGAAGCCCCAGAGACTATCAGGTCGAACGCCTATGGTAAGACGCATTAATATTTCGATATGACGTTCGGATTAGTACGGCATCTTGCGGAGGAGACTTTACTTGTTTTTATGGATGCACTCGCACTGCACTTACGTGCGATGCCCCCTCCCTGCCGTCGTCACCATACTCCCGTCATCTATACTTACGAACTCAGCGTCGAAAAGCATCGAACAGTTTTCGGTAATGTTTCGTGAGCCTCCAACGGATAACTTTGACTTCTTGTTCGTATGTCACCTTACCGGAAAGTACCCGCCATACAGCTGCCGGCGGTCGGCTCGAAGGTGGACGTGCCAAAATCCGCCAGCTTCACGGAACCGCAGGGGCTCACCAGCACGTTGGAAGACTTGATGTCGCCATGCACCAACCCGATGGAGTGCATGTAGCTACGGTACCGCGGGCAGTGGGAGCGGCCGGGGTCGTAGTCGCGGTGGTCGGGTGGGGAAAGGAAAACAGTCGGGACTGGGCAATAAGGGGGGTCACTGGAAACCCCACTACGAGTAATGGCTCCGCGGGGAGCCGCAAGTTTGCAAGGGGATGCAGGCGTCCATGCGATTCCTCTTCAAAGAAGAGGACATTATCAGCTCCCCGTGACATGTAGTTGGCAACCAGACTGTCCCGCGAGGAGTTACGGGGTGTTTATCTCTCTCGGTCGGGGGCGATGTCCTAACGCGCCGTCCCACTGTCTTACCGCGCGCATTTCGGCAGATACCGAAGCTGCGTGCTGTATACTAGAACAGGCGTTCTAAGAAGCAAGCAGCAAACAAAACCCTCACGATGTTCTTCGAGTGCGCTTCCGTCCGACTCCGAACAACGCATCGCGTACCACGGCGTTTTTCACGACAGGTATTCGAGACTCACTCGAGACCCCAGAGGACCTGAAACGAGATCGCTAGCATCACTCTCTCGTTATCCTTCTCGTCACTCTCGTTGCCGCCGTTGCCACGGTTGGCATTCTCGCCGGTACGGCGTTTTCCCGGCAGCGCTGTTCTCTGCGCCTGGCTCCTACCATCCCAGAAGCCAGCAGCTTCCGGATGGTGGTGAAAGAGTTGTTGCTCCCCGTTGTGCATGACGTCTAGCAGGGACCCAAGCCACATGGCCTCCAGCACCACGTACACGTTACTATCGCGTGCCCAAGCCTGGACGTAGGTTAAGTAGGGGAAAGGGATCAACATTGCTGCTATACTGTTTGTACTCCAGTGGGCAAAACATTGTGCGTTCCACACGATATGAGCATATTCCGCCGCACCTACCGGTGGGGGGGTGTCAAAGGGCTGGTATAACTCTTCGTGTTGCAGTGGCCTTGGCAGGAACGCAATGCTTTTGTCTTCTGGCGATAAGTTCTTCGTTCGGGGAGCGTGACTGAGGGTGTGAATCTTCGTTTGAGATGCTGCCGATGGACCGGGGAGCAACGCTTCTTGGTATCTCCCATGCCAGACACGTCTCGGTGGATGTAGCGTAGAGCGGAAAGCGAAAGAGGAAAGTGTAGCGGATGCCTAAGGCCTCTGTGAGGAGTTATGCGTGGTGTATGAATCTGTACACACTGGCGAACTACAGTAGTGCATGGTGTATACTGATTCAGGCACCGCTCACCCCGTGGAATCTGACCACACACGGGCAGTCGGTAACCATCAGCGCCTGAAGCTCAGCACAAAGCAGCTCAGACTGCTCCTCGTGGAGGGTGTTAAATATCTTGGCCACGTAGACCTCTTGCGTTCCCTTTCTCTGCAGCAATCTCACGCATGAGGTTCCACCTGTGGTGTTGGTCCCGACACATTATAATCCGTGTTCAAAGCGGCGGTGGAAACAGTATATGGTGAGGTAGTCAGAGGCGGAAGAGGTAGATATATTCATGGTTGGAATGCAGTAGTGAGTGCACATCGTTCGGCATGTGTTCGGAAGCTCGCGTTGTTCGTTGACCCCATGCTGGAAACAGCACGAAGCGCGCGTATTCTTCGAAGAAAAATAACCGCCAGGCGGACTGCCGCCGTCCAGTCGCGATAGCCGCCGTTGATCAAATATACAAATCGCGACGGTTGTTTATGTTGTAGAGGCGTTCTACGATAAAGGCACACCCTAAAATGTATTAGGCCCCTCGCTTGAGGAGTTTCATACCTTACCCGAAAAATGACTTCAGCATAAAATAAAATTGCCTCCCGATTGATAATCCTCTGGCTCAAGTATACGAAAACATTATTTTTCGAAACGACACTGGCATTCCAACGAGTTTAGGTTAATTACCCCTGTTTTTAGAAACCCGTTTAGCCGAAATGTGCTACCTTTATCGCAGAACGCGTATACAGTCGTCAAGACGTTTGGCTCGGCGGGTGAAAAGAGCAGAGAGGTCAACGATCGTAGATGTAGACCGGCGACTTGCAAATGCCAAGAGCTCCTACAAAACTAGTACGACAAGACAAACTTTACACAGTAGGTCGGGAAAATTTTGATGTGGACGTTCGTATTGACACAGGGAGCTAAGCTGCATAGATGCTCGCCGATATGCTGGCTCTCGCCAACTTTGCCTGCTAGTTTGCGCCTCTGCGCTCTGACCGACACGTGCTTGCTCTGCTACGTTGTGCGGGATGTGTTTGC
Source organism: Postelsia palmaeformis (assembly GCA_037834295.1). NCBI lineage: Eukaryota > Phaeophyceae > Laminariales > Laminariaceae > Postelsia > Postelsia palmaeformis. The sequence continues at coordinate 3,267 of JBBMHQ010084806.1, read as the reverse complement.
GGTAGATGCTAGACGACACCATGCTCGTAAGTACGGAAACCAACAGCTTCAAACAGCAGAATGAAAGAGAGAAAACACCCGTCGGCGACTGACAGGAGGATGAGATCCGAATCGGCATAAAATACTTCGAGGATCGATCTCCAGCGAATTTTTTCCTCGTGGGCAGATACGCGCTCAGGGGGGCCGTGAGGTGGGAGAATGTTCCGAGCGAGACAGCTGAGGGTCGGGCTGTTATAGTTTTGAGGCCTGTTTACGTCAGCTTGTGTGCGTTCTCCCCATCGGTCGATACTCAACTTTGCAAACTGGGTGCGATACAACACCGGTCGCGCGTGGCCTACGCTCGTCGTGAAGCAATACTGGCGGGTGACTCCCCCGGGTTTCGTGCGTCGAATCTAGTCCTCCGAGTCGAATCTAGGCGTGACGACACAATGGTACCCTGGTGTATGCTCTCGAGGCTTCGCCGAATGAGGGTGGGGTCGATTTAGAGCAGATCTCCTGTTATCTCGGCGGCCAAGGCCCTCTCTAGCCTCCTATCTGGGTAGCCAATGTGCTCTCTAAATATCTACTCTTGGGCCCGTTGTTGTTGGACCAAGTTTCGACTGGATGCAACATTTACGTGCAAGGCAGATGACGAGGAAGACCAGGGGAAAAAGAAAATGTCTCATCAATTGGGAACTTTGACAGACATCTTCTATAGGGATTGTAATTGGGAAAAAATCTACTCAGCAGGTAACCCGTTCACAGATACGTCATCAGTTCTGGAACGCTTGTTTTCTCTAGTGTAGAAAATACTATGCCAGGTACAACATAAGCAACCAGGAAAGTTAATGTGCAAAGCTAATCAGGAGAATCATGGAAGTATCATGCGCTAAACGGTGCGCGGCCGCGTCGTTTTGAAACGCTTTTGTTTCTGAGCCGAGGAGGGCAGTGAAACTATAAAACTGGGCAGGAGAAGAAGGGGACCCCGTCCACTGGGTAGGCAATCAGCCCTCGAGTCCGTTGGGAGATTCGTACCTTACCTCCATATCTGAGAACCAGAAGCAGGTCGGGGTCCAGGCCAATTGAGCCACGCCGATGTTGGACCACACACTCATAAGTCTGCTACTCGGGCGCGCACAGGTGGCCAGCGCGTAGAGGTGGCCGCTCTTTGTCTGGGCGTATTTCACTGACGCGATGTATAGCCTTGTATCCCATGGCTTTCTACTTGAAGCTTAGGGGCTACGACCTTTCGTTTACAATGGGGACGCGCACCCTGAAGCTCCCAGCGTTTGAGGCCTTGGTGTTCATCGTGCCGTTGGGTAGAACGCGTCGGGCCTTTATAGCGAGACAGTGGTAGTGTTAGCAGACCGGGACTGCCCGGGGATTTGGCCTTTCGATCGGCTATGACGTACATCTCTGCCGCACATTGAAATGGGGGAGGACTTTACCGCCGGGCACCTCGTCCCCGTTGTTACGGTAGAAATAGGCCGGGGCCGTCTCTCTCTCTCTCTCTTTCTCTCTCTCTCTCTGTCTCTCTCTCTCTCAGCAGCCCGTATGACGGCGACCCTGCTGAGCGATCTGCGGATGGCAGAGTTTTTCAACCAGTTTACGATGTACGCCTTTCGAGTACGCAAGCGATCTTTCACTGTCTCCAAAGTTCGGAAAGGATTTTGCGGCAAGTGCAGGAAAGGACTGAGTATATGGTGAAGAAGTTTGGGTGAGACAACCCTGCCCCTGACCAGTGGTTAAATACACATTCCATCGATAGACGCGCAACGGAGCATGAGCGGGAGCACAGGCCGGCGTAGGAGGCCTCCTCCAATCAAAAACTTACATCAAAGTATCCACGGTGGAGAGACATAATACTACAGGACGGGGGGGGGGGATATTCACTAACGGGCGCAAGACAAAAACAGTGCATGTAACTGTACGCACGCACCGAGAGCATATTTGTCGTCGTACTAGACTTCGTCGGTGCTTCGTGTTGTGCTTGGGATGTCTCGCGTCTGGACAGTACCGCCAGGGTTCGTTGGGTGCCTGTCGGCTGTGAATTCAGGGTCCGACTAAATTTGCAAGCGAAGCTCCAGCAGTAGTAAGCAAGTATCGATAGTGAGTCGCGCGGGCTCCCCAGCTTCATTCCCCTCAAAAAGCCATCAGGCTTTTCACCGAAGCGGGGTCGGTGCTATAACAAGGCTTCCATTGACAGCGCCACGTGCCAGAGTCAAGGAGGAAGATTCCTAATGAGCTCCTTCTGAGCGACAAGCACCCCCACCGTTGGCAGCAAGCTGTTGAAATGAAAATTGTGTGATATCATACGTATCTGGGTATATTAACTCAATGAGAGGGTAGACCCTCCAACAAGAAACACCTGCCGTAATAACGGGAAGCAAGCAAAAGGCTTGGGAACCTCATCGTGACGCAATGCTCGGACAACCTTGACCACAGTCTGTGATTCACCAGTATTAACAGTAGGATTCAGTGTAGCTGTTTCTTCATCTGAATTTCTCGACCCCTTCCAATATGTGGGCCATGTGGTTGTATGAGGCCATTTCTTATCCATCTGTGGGCCTACTCGTGGGTCTACCACTATAACTAATTCCTGTAGAGTTTGTTTTTCGTTCTCTCTCGGCGTCGTCTCCACAATGGGCGGGTGGCTTCATTCAACGCAGCTTGTGAACGCTTCGTTCTGCGTTCAGGGTGGCACTGCTGCTGCTGATGCTGTGGATTGCTACGTACGTAGTCAGGATTGTCCGAACTCCCCTGCATCTCTCTCGCCGTGTCTTACTTGCGTTATTAGTTGAGGGGACTGCTCGTTGGACTGTACCTGTTCAATGTGTTACTCTTGAAAGGCTTAAGTGCGGCGGCAACTTTAACTCCTCGCCCAAACAAAGGGTTACTTCGTCAATAGTGTCAATCTTGATGGGCTTCTTAGACATCGGCAACTAGCTTCAGCTTTTCGCCAAAAATAAAGCGTTACTACGTCATCAATCTTGATGGGCTTTTTAAACGGCGGCAACTTCAACTTCTCGCCCAAACAAAGGGTTACTGGTTCAATCTTGATGGGCTTTTCAGACGGCAATTCCAACTTCTCGCCCACACAAAGGTACGCAGCAGTACAGAAATATAAAATGTTTGTATCCAAATACCAGGCATAAAAGAACGAAATATGCTTCAAAGAGACAAACACACTCAAGACCGTCGGTAATCTCCGGGAGGATACGCTTGTCACGGTACATATATAAAAATATATATATATATATATATATATTATATATATAATATACATAT
>JBBMHQ010084795.1:0-11251 GCA_037834295.1 Postelsia palmaeformis | reverse complement strand
ACAGAGGAAACCTACAAAAAAACGAAAATTCAAGTGTCAAGCAAGTGAAATGCCAGCGTACCCGGTACGAGAACACAGCAACACAAGCAAGACAGGAAAAATAGGAACAAAAAAAAAGAGGCAGTTAAAGCCATATATCTATTGGATGGGTGAATGAAATACTGGATGCACACATTTTCGTTTCGAGTATGCATACTAGTGAAGTATTTTATATTTATTTGCTGCTGGTGCCCTTGCTCGTTCTGACTCAGGGGGGGGCGGCCGGTGTTTCACGTATCGCAGACTAACAAGATGTATGCGTAGAGAGCTTGCTGCTGTTGCTGCCATTGGTGCCACTGCTTGCCGGAGAAACAGTTCGCCGTTATTATTGATATTGTATTGGGAATGCAGAACACCAGTCGGAAATATAAGGATCGTTAGTATCCACGTTTATTCATGGATGATCGTTACATCTACGGTCGAAATAGTATTTTTTTGTATGTTTCGAACAGTATTTGGTCCTATTTACTATTGGCGATCGTGCCTATATTATGGGGGACTATACGGTATACTCCGCCTGACGCTTATGGACTGCAACCCTGAGAAGCATACATCGTAGCTCACATACCTCTAATATCGTAAAATAGTCGATACTGCTGTTGTCGACTCTTTTACAGTCAGAACGCCTTACGAGAAATAGGACAAGGTGGTCGAAGGCTGGATTTCCTACCTTTTTGAGAATGGGTGCGTTCTACACTAAATCCATCATAACCACTCTCCAATTTGATATTTCCTGTATACTAAATCGCAGTCTTCCTTGCTTTTGCTCGTTTTCGCATCGGGTGTCCTGCATTGCTCTATGGCTAGGGAACAATAACGGGGGGGCATGTATTCATCCGTGCAGTGTGGCAGTGCTTATACGTGCAGGTACCTGGTTTGAAGGCGTTTATGGTATGGTTCACGCAGTGCGTTTCATACACCTGGCTTTGGTCATCGGCGATGCATATGCCACAAGGAGCATGGTGGATACCTACGAGTATGAAGTAGTGCACGTTCATGGGTAAGCTGCCGTTTGTACATATTGCCCAAACAATCGCTAGGCATAAACGGGATTCAATCAGAGTGGTTGCGTGCCGCGTGGCAGTGGGGACGGTTGCCGCGGTAGCATCGGTATAGTCGGCTGGCGCAAATCACACCAAACCACCACCGGCATGTTTAGGGGGGGCACTCACTCTTCGTGCATTAACACCGCATGTAAAAAATTCTCTGAATAATAGGCTACGGCAAAGGTTCGGGTTATAGCACAGGGGCAAGGGGAAGGGAGTCGTTTTTCGACGCTCGTTTCTTCGACGATTATCGAGAGGCTGCCAGTAACACCGTTCGAACAATGTGTTGTCGGAAAGGTCGAGGCACGGCAAGAGACTTCCGGGAATGCAATGTTTGGCTCTAGGAACGTCACCGTCGTCGTGAAACCGCGAGGGCTCAAAAACGATCGCACCCGTGTGCGGAAACCCGCATATATATTTGCGGCATGGGAAATATTTGTGGACCGTAGTGCTGACCTCTGCTCTCTCTTTAGGCTTGCAGAAAAGAATAGTGATTCGAGCCCAAGCAGACTCCTCGTGCCCACCTTCCTGCGCGGGGAGTTTTTCCGTCTGAAACGGGAGGCAGAGCTTAGTTGCATTGAAACCTGAAGCCATACGTGGAGGTACTAACTAGTAGTATACTTGAGCACTTAACCTTTATTTGTCGGAGAAAAACATCCATGAAAAGTGCGTCCTACGTGGTGTCATGTCCAGACAGGAAGTATTAGGAACGCTTGTTTTTCATGTAATGACTCTCAGCACACGCTTGCCAGTATAATCCCGCAAATGAGGGAGTGCCCAACAAAGACTTATTGCTCAATTTTTGCAGAACGCTGCGGAACCTGGGTCAAGAATAACGACTTATTAGTGGTGAACTCCACACTGAACTCCAGAATAGCCTATGCTCGAGGTTGTTTGAAGACGGCGCCCTTACAAAATCTCAGGCTTCTCCAGATTAGGTGTTTCTTGCTGGCGACGTAAACTGATGCCTACTACTGTGCGGAGTTGAATAAGAGTTAGTTAGAAACGTGGTGAGCAGCCGCTCGTGCGTTTGTTCAGCAGCAGTGAACTTCAGTTACTGCTGCACCTGTTGTTGTTATTGCTGTTGTCGCCGTTGTTGTTGTTGTTGTTGTTGTCTGAATCATCGCGATAAAAGACACCCTTTGAAAAAACTCTGGGCTGAGGTGGAATATAAACATTACGTCAGGCAGATGAATGAATGATTCAGAGAAAACGTCTGAATAAGACAAGAAACACACTTGGGAACAATTGTACGTCATACTATTAATACAGCAAAAACCGCAACAAATCGTGTACCTCAGACACGACGGAAACATTATACCTGATACCTAGTATCAGAGATATTAGGATACATGTCAAGCAACGGAAAACTTACGTTGTCAATGGAGGGCCGAGTACTCCACGCTAACCCGAACGTAGCAGTTTCGTGTCAGACATGATATTCGTGAAACGAATAACAAACTCGCCCAAGAAGAATGAGGCAACATCGTGGTTTTGGAGCCGATGATAGACATTTCAAGCATTACTCTTCAATTAACTGTACTTCATCGACGTCGGCGTTGGATCTTCATGAACTTTTGATTAATATCAAATCTGAATTTTAAACCAAAAAAACGGCCACAAAGTTGCTTTGGGCATTTTCGTGTGTCGGCGCCAACTACTTTGAGACTCAACGACTTGCCTTCCCGAATATTCACCCGTTTTTTTTTTCACCGGATGACATGACTGCACGATGACCGCGATCACTTGTGACTGTGATCATACCGATCACTTGTGATCAGACAGAACATATTTGAACAAAAACAATCGTTCCAAAATCATGAAAAACTGACAATATCGGCTTATTCTTTCGTCTAACGTCTTGTTCTTCGTTTCACGAATATCTTGTTGTCAGTAAAAACATATCAGGGCAATGTTGCTGTCTGTCAAGGGGTGACAGCAGTGCTGTCTTCTGACCATCTTTGCCTGGTGTCATGTTATCATCATGCGTCCGTGCGTATCGCATACGTATTATACGCTCTATCTACGAGTCGCTACAGGAGCCGCGGAGACAGCGAACTGATACCCACCAAAGAGGAGACAGCACATATTTCGTGCAGGATCACGATAAAGAATTCATCTGACAAGGACACAGTGTGCCTCTTTTTTTGGGGGGGGGGCTCTATGAACATTGGATCACTCAATCGTTCCTATCGACGTGCGCTGCACGAATCCCCTGTAACTATGTCAGGTGTAAGCTAAATGGTATTCGCAAGGATGGTGCAGTGCTCCCGTTTCATTCGTCTCGCTCCGCAGATCAATTGTTTATTGTTGGCGATTCCTGGCGGGTCCGTCCTGCAGTCGTGAAAACGGACATGAAATGGTCTCGACGGGAGTCTGACTAAGCACCATTCTCTACGTACTGCTTTGTTTTCCTTTCCGGTGTCATCCCACTCGCCGCGTGTTTTTGAAAAATAATTCGTTCCAGGCTTCGAGGTGTCTTCCGTCGTGTTGTGTGAGCAGTCTTTTCAACATGTACCCATTACAACGGTGTCCGGTGCGTGCCTTGAAGTAAAGGGATAAAGCACTATTAGTACTTGATAGATTTTGCCAGATTTGAGAACACATCGGAAGAAAACAGGCATAAGGTGTGTTGGGGATCGATCGTACATGTATACAGCGGTAGACTACGAGCTGGTATGTTGCGTATGTTGCGTATGTTGCGCCATTTTTTGCGCCATTTGTTCGTGAATATAACAAGAAAAGTTCGAACTGTTCGAACCCTCAGCAGTGCAGTCGGAATAACTTGGACGATATACGAGTATATATATAAGTTCGAAGCTCAAGATGCCCTTCGAAAACGCAAAGTAAACGACGGGAGGAGATGTCAACAAAAGCCACACCCGCCTGCGGTACAGCCTGCGGTATAGCCAGCGGGAGCCAGATGGACCACGAGGGGGAGAGGAAGTCGCGTCGACGCGCCTTGATCAACCTCTATCGCGGGAAAGTGTGTAGTAGAAATGAAGCTCACGCAAAGGCCAACCCCACACAAAGCGAAGCTGCAGCTGCACATACTGAAAATCCACACGTTCTGCGGTACAACAGCCTGCGGTATAGCCAGCGGGAGCCAGATGTAGCAAGGGGGTGAGAGGAAGTCGCGTCGACGCGCCTTGATCCGCCTCTATCCCGGAAAAGTGTGTTGGAAAAATGAAGCTCTCAAAAGCCACCCCCCCTCACAAAGCAGAGCTGCAGCTGCACATACTGGAAATCCACACGTGCTTCGGTTACATGTGAGTTGTCCAGAGATACGCAGAAGTCGTGAAGGGACTTCTTTGTAACAATTCTGTAAAAAATAGAACAACAAAAGACATTTAAACAAGCCAAAAACAAAACAAAACTTATGTTTCGCGTTCTTGGAGCAGCACAGCGATCCCTGAACCAGCCCAACTGCGTGGCGAGAGCGGCGTTCGCTACGTGTAAACGGCTCACCGCGACACCCGTAGAAACGAAGAGCGGGCGAGGGGAAGAGAGGAGCCGGGACGAGCTCCCCCGAGACGATACCGTTGGGCGTCAGTAGACTGCCCCAAGACAGGGCCTTGGCACGTTGATGCGATTATCTTTGACGTCTTCCTTGGCGGGATCCTCAGGCGCGTGTAGCAGGAAATTCGCTTGATTTTACGTGTTGTGTGCGTACAGCTGTTTGTTGTGTTAGCGGGGTTTTTTCAAGTGAGTGTCGCATACACTCGGTATGATGAATCGGTTGGCCTGTGGCCACAGGGGCGTGGTTTGGGGGTGATTCCCAGTGTCACTAATTGTGTACGATACAGGTAGCTTTGCATCACCGGGGAGCAGCTGTCAGTGCCCCCTGTAATCAACATATCGTCGAATACAAAATATTAACACTTTTAGTGCTGTATTGCTCAATGTTCATACGAAGCTGCTAACAGCGCTCCATAGTCTTACGTTGGCATGGCATGGCATGACATAACTTTACGTCGTCGAACCTCCTTCATACCACTGAGATGCATATTCTTTGCCTCAGAACTCGAGACTGCCGGTCTATTGAAGAGGTGTAAACCGTATTCAGACCATTCGGCCATAGTTGAGACAAGACCAGGCAAATCGGCTTGCTACAAGAAAAAAACTAGAATTTGCATGGCATCATGCTTTCAACACAACAATTTGTTTTTTTATCACATTATATAGAGACAAGGCATTATTTTTAGGATAATCACGGGGCGGTTTAAAATGAGTACACCAGTATACCAGTATAAACAAAGTCCTGCTACTGCTGTAGTCCCTTTGTAGTGTCCGTTGCCAGCTAGAGTGCCTGTGAAGTCACTTGGCACAGGTAGGTTCCCCAGCCAGTGTGATAAGGTGCAGAGCAGGGCCACGGTCGGCTACACTGCCTGTGGAAGCAATTGGCACAGATGGGGTTGACGACTTTGTCAGTGCGCGGAGTAAGCTAGTGCCGGTTGCCGGTATAGTAGCGCCGGGAGTATCGACTGGCGCATAGTATCGGCACTAGAGAAGGGCGTCTACTGCACACAGCTTAGACGAACTACTAAGTAATAACGAACTGCCTAACATGGAAAATCAGTAGAAAGAGGACGATGGCGGGGGTGCTTGTTGCCGACCGGTAGAAATGCCTACAAAGGAAGGCCACCTACAGTCTTCTTCTGCATGCACCGCATTAGGTGTATCAAGCTACATACGCTGCAGGTTCAAACTAAATACAATAAGTCTATACAGCTGAGTTTTCGATGCTGACTTGCATCTGTGTTGTAGCACTATTAATAGCGCAATTCGAACCCCTGGTTGCCGTCAAGTATTCCGGTATGACGGGTAGTGTCATTGACGACGTTCAAAGTATTAACTACATCCTGGGAACTCTCTAACGTGTGGATGAAACAGTACGGCTGGAACGAGTGCTACCCTGGCACACATTGCCAAAGTGCAGACGGAATAATGTAAGAATACCGCAGGAGTAATGGCCCCTTGAAAAAGTGCCGGTATAATACTTCCTCTGTTCCATAAGTCTGGGGAGTTATGGGCGTGGAATTGTTTGCATACTCAATACTTTCCCGGTCATCCTACAGACAGGTTCGTTGCAAAGATGAAGCCGTAACAAAGCTTATGCGGAAAAACAAGAAAAAGCTGGTTGTACATACTAAAATAAAGTCAAAATATATATGCCCATTTTGGCCATTTTTGAGATTTGTTTTTGAGAATGTTTTCAATTTTTTTTTTTTTCGAGAATTCCCGTGGGGCCCCCAAGTGTCTTGTTTCAGTGTGGAACCCCCAAGTGTCTTTTTTCCAGTGTGGGGTCAAAATCATACTGGTATTCATACAGGGACGGGCGACATGGATACGTGGGGGTCGGGATAGGGCCCTGGTGCTGTGTGGTTTGCCCCGCAAGTGTATTAGTTTTAGTGTGGGCCCACCAAGTGTCTCGGTTTTAGTGTAGGACCCCCGAGTGTCTTGTTTTTAGTGTGGGGTCACTATTATACTGGTTTCAGTATGGGGGGATGCGACAAGGATCGTCGAGTAGAGGAGGGTGGGGTTTAGGGTTGGGGGTTTTCGGTGTTGTTTTTTTGAAGTGCCCCTACCCCCCCCCCCCCCCCCAGTGGAAAGTGATCGAAGTCTTGACATTTTTTGCCTGACTACTGTTTGGTTAGCCGCTAAAACATGCAGGGTAGTGCGCAAAAAAAAAAAAAAAATCCACCCGAAAAACGTTCAATATTTCACACAAACTATCGCCGAAGACATCCGACATCGTTAAGGGCTCGTACAAACATAACTCCCCAGATTATGGGACAGGTGTATAAGGAAGTATGCGCCAGCCGAGAATACCGGCACTGTAGCGGAAACCGGCACTAGTTACTCAGCCACACTTCGGCACTACTAACTAGCTGGTAAATTGCATATATGCCAGGCATAATACACGCGCTATATCGGGCAGTCCGCAGCAGCCGCCGTAAATTCGCCAATTCTGGCAAACCTTGTCAGAAGGGCCGAAATATAAGAATGCTGTTCGAATGAGGGGGGCGGGCAATTATCACTATTTAAAATATATATATATATCGATGGTGAGACCACTTCAGGCTTCGGCTCACGACGGCCATCACCCCGACCCGGAGCTCTAATCCAAACTCCATCCTTCACCCTAACTGGAGTCATTTCTGGTTGGTGTGGAAGCTGGTCGTTGCGCTAGGAAAGGCTCTGTTTGCTGTTCTGACACATCGAAGGAACTTTTTCGACATGGCGGGGATCTAAACGAACACTAGTCGGCACTATTCAGCAGGCACTACAGAAGGATAATTTTTCCACTGCTGGTGCTGTTTTAGCAAGGAGATGCTGCAAAAACGGTACGAGTATTCAAGGGCATTTACTTTGTGTTTTTTTTCGCGAGACCTTAATTACAGAGACACCACCAGTAAATTCATCCGAGAAGCTGCGTTCAGAAATTTGTTGTGTTACTGTTATTTCTGCGTATTTGCATCTGACTGCCTGGGTCGTTTCTGGCACGTCGTATGCTTCGATCAACTTGACCACTCAATTTGATACGTACCTTGTGAGTCAGTTGGTTGGCTCACTTCGGCGCCCGACGCTTCACTATCTTTAGCTATATGTCGTGAGCTCGCAGTCCTTAGAATTGTGCCATGGAGGGCAGACCGCTGCACTGACGACTAGAGGGGACAGAACGTTCAAGAACAAGGCGTGGGGTACAGGAGCGTGGCCGAGTCGAAAGATTGATGCTAACGAACGTGGTTGGTTGATTTAATACATGAAATATTTCGAACATATCACTATACGATTAGCCGTGTACGGCAGTGACAAAAACCGTGCGGTAGGAGGGGTGACGCCTTATTTTCCGGGGGTTCCTCGCGTGCGGAGCTCTAATATGTTAGTAAGTCATCCAGCAACCTCCTGTGACAAATAGTGGGCGCGAACCCCGATAACCAATCGAATGGGCTTCGAGCACAACAAAATACCTGGTACCTGGTACGAAAGGATACTCGTACGCATCGGGTGGTATTGCGTTGCGGCCGCCTCCCAGCCTCTCTTCAAGTGGTACCTTTTTTATTTGTTTATAAGTCACGAACGACTGAAGCACAAACGACTGACCACCGACTGAGCGGCTCACTCAGTGGTTTATCCTTTACACGAGTAAGTCCTCAGTAGAAGTTATTATGTAGAAGGGTCAAGAATGCGACCTCTACGGTAGCAAAGTATGGCTCTACTATTCAATAGTGACGGTGTAATAAGCAGTCAAAAGTACTGCTGCAGTCGGACAAATGAATTTTCATCTTCGTTAACATAGATATCAAGGTTCCAGCCTCTACGATATCAGAAGGTGAAAAAAACTTTGAGCTCGCTGAATGATTTATGATGCAGCCGAAAGCCTCGGCATAGTGCATAAAACGGAACACCAATGATATCGATGGACTAGTGAAGATGCTGCACCCTCCAGTGCGCTGGAAAAATGGAGGTATGTGGGGGGGGCAACAAAGGAAAAAGTTGAAACTGAAAGCCCGAAGCCCGAGGTCTTCGATGGGGCAATCGATAAGCAGTAGAACGCTGTTCCCTACCACGCACGAGAAAATCGACGCGCGGGTGGGTCTGAGTGAGGGTAATTCTACAGAAGACACGCACAGGAAGAAAGGTGGTGGACACAAAAGGTGCGTTTTCCTGCAAAAGATCAGGATCCGCGCAACACTGGTTAAAAGAAGCGCAGAGAAAACTTGAAAGTTGCATATATATCGTGTTTTACCGTCTACTGTATGTCGCTAATGTACACGGGTGGAGTAGTACTGTATGAGGGGGGCGTCGCCGCGACGGACAGACGTCCTTCCCGCGTCTCCGCGCATTCCTGTAACGGCAAACAGAGGTAGAATGAAAGCGTCCTGGGGTTGCGGACAAGCGACTGCACCGCCAAGGGGTGTTCCTCACATACATTCGTTCGTACAAAAACAAAAATAGCCTGATATTGACGGTAGTCACCACTCACTGTATGAAATTACCTCGGGTAACCGATGGGCAGTCACAAAAACAATAGCAGAAGCAGTAACAACAGCAGTAACAGCGGCAGCAGCAGCAGAGCATGTACTTCGCTAGATACACAGCAGCAGGTTCACACGACGTGGTTTCGACGTACCAGGTATTTAGAGTACCGGAATAGGCAGACTCGAATATATAGGGAACACTGCGACCGGTGCTACCAACCAAAACCCGTACCAGGTATGATGCATGCAGCAAAAACAAGCAGAAGTGTCACCCACAGGGTAAATACTGGCTGCCGCTTGTGGCCGATATGCTCCACTGTTGATGCGGACGTCGCACAAGGGGTGGAGCTTGAAGATATGTTGCGCCAACGGGAAGCATCTGGAAATGATTACACCTTGCTCAAGTGCCTTGTGCCTACAACGATTAATGCGGGGTGCCCTCTAGGTGTGGTTTGGCAATCAACACATGAAAGGAATGTTCCTGTGCTCGTCTCCTTAGGCTTTGTTTTCAACTATCTTTCTTTTTGCGGATGAATTTTGTGTATTAACCTCGGTTGGGTTTTCTTAGTAGCCTGTGCAGCTTGCGCTCAGCAAGAATGAAATGACGGCCCCGGATTTCTTGCGGTAACAATGGGTGGGGGTGGAAGGGGAAGTGCGTCACGAAGCATTGACAGTTGGCGTGCCTTGTTGTGCGGTTCGGGGTAGATATTTGTATCTCGTTGGGTGTTGGGTTGCGTGATTCCTTCACATTGGTAAGAGAGGGACTCCGACTGTAGACGCGCGATTTCGTTAGACCTTCAAATTCCGGCGTAGCTACTCCCCGATGAGTACGATTTTTTTCTATCATTGAACAGCTGCTTGTTTGTAGAACGCGCCATGTATGTTTAGTTGCAGGTGCTGTGTCTAGTTTTTGTTCACGTACGGATATAACAGAAGCCGTGTTGTGTATTCGGTCTGATTAGGATCATTCTCGGTCTTGCTCGATTTGCCAGGCTACCAAGGTAATTATCCATGTGCGAGTGGTAATTGGCTGGTCGCATTCATCGCTCATCATGTTGCCTTGCACCAACGACAACGATTGATGCATGTTCTACCAAAGCTGGGCGGCGGTTGATGATTGATACACTTCGGAGCGGTTCGCGGCGCTCGCATGGATGCAAGCAAATGTATATATATATACGTTGTTTTCAGCGTTACCGACATTACACCAAGGCGCGAGCCCGTGCACGCGTCCTAACGACAATCTTGTTGTGCCGATGTCACATCATCCGATGTTCGTGCCTATGACTTTTGACTCTATTGTATTTATCAATGCATAGCTTTCCTGGGACCTTTGGTTGCGTCATTACATACTGAAATGAACCAAAGGTGGTGTTTCGATCGATCCGACCGCTCTTCTCCGAGAAGATTGCATTCAACACTGCCTTCAGAGCCTGGGCAGAGATACTGCAAATACCACGTAGTCTTCCCTTATCAAGGGAGCAAAGTGACCGCTTGATCTTTCTTCGGACCCAAGGAATAAGGTTGCGAAAGTTCGCTTTCAACCCCTCCGCAGCCCCGTCTTTGCGGACAGAACTGCTCGGAATCTGACGGGTTCGTCTCCAAAACGTTACTAAAACAAGCAAGTGATCGAGAACTTAATGCCATATCCGGGTTTGACACACGCCGCATAGTAGCTCATGGTACCAGTTTCATTCTGGTGAGACACCCGATGAGCTATACAATTAACTGTGCTTCAACGTAACAGTAAACGTTGACGGGATTGATCAAGATACGTATGCACGCCAATTAGACGACGTCTTATCTCCACCGCTGTTCGTTGCCAATCGGCCCAGTGAAGGACCCGAAGTTGCCGAGCCAAGAAAAAAGACGACCTACCGACACCATCAACAGTGTGCCTGAACCAAAACCAAGAGAACCAACTCTGTATTTGTAAGTAGGAAGTGAAAAGCCCCCCCGCCCCCACAGCGGTCGGGTCAGATTCCTGTAGATAATATAGCAACAGTAATAAGTGAGCCAGTACATTTTTTGTTTTATTTTGTTTTTTTTCTTATCCCATTTATTATCTGCGCCCTTCTTCTCTCTCTCCCTCTTCAGTCGTAAGTCAGATCCGGGGTCACTAAGTAGGCTCTCCTCCCTCCTCCCCACTACGGTACGTGCCTTGCATTTTTATCGCGAGAA
>JBBMHQ010084784.1:0-11251 GCA_037834295.1 Postelsia palmaeformis | reverse complement strand
ACTGTTTCGATTTGCCAAGTTCACATCTAAAAATGCGATCGAGCCAAGATCTGAAGCTCAAAAATCGAACCGCATAGAAAGCGGCCTCGGAGATCCCACCCGGAACACGCCTGCCTAACTCTACTTCTCGGATAACCTTTCGGGCGTCCTTCTGTCACTTGTGAGCGTTCCTGCCTTTCTTTGATTTCTCCCTGGCTTTCGTTTTTTTTTTCGCTTTTTCGAAAATCACAGCCAACTCGGTTCCGCAGACACTGAATTCAAGCCAAAAAATCCCACAGTGATTTCAAGTTTCTTTCAAGAGTCGAAAAAGTGAAGAAATGGATTTTTAGAACTCGAGTCAGAATCAAGAAACAGTCAAAACTGAGCGAGATAACCCCTCCCAGACTGAATCCGAGTTGAAAACGTGTGGAGCCCGGAATGGTTTGTCCTGCGAGCTTTAGCTCTTAGCATCAGCAAGTCGCTCACTTAACCACGTCACAAACCAAGCGTGGTTTTTGCTACCCAACTAAACTCTTGGCATTTACACGGCACTTATTGCGCTACGTCATGAACATCCTGTCTCCTTCACACTTTGTGTTACTTCACCCCCTTGGGGTAGCCGCCTGCGAAGCGGAGCGCCTTGTATATCATGCATGTATTAATCACACCCTCGACGGCACTAAGAGCGGGAAACGAAGGGGATTTGTGACATGTGCCAAGTTGTGACTGAAACAGCGATTTCGGACAATCACGTGTGATTCCCTAATGTGGAAGGCTCCCTTTTTACGGAAAACGGGGGGGCTCACACTGCTATTAATAGGGCAGCCACGCAGGGTTCTTGTGCGAAGAATTCAGGGAAGGGAACTTATATTCCTCTTTTACAACCTTTTCTTGTACAACCTTTTCTAATCGCCATGATACGATGGTGGGCGTACTGTCATCGCTTCTGTTGTGCTCGGAACGGTACGTTACGTACAACCAAACAAACACACTCCACTACTTCATGTCTTGACTTCTGCGGCAAAGTGTTTCAAGGTGAACGTACCATATCGTAATCCATCGTCGATACCGTTTCGCCGCTTGCTCTGCCAAGCTCTAAGCAAGGGAAGGTCGCGGATACAAGCTCAAAAACAATGGGGCAGACTCTTCAAAAGGTTGTCGCAGCAGCTTCAGCCGCTCAAGTGGAGTTTGGAGATAGCTTCGTCTCGACTGAGCATCTACTTCTAGCGCTGGTGCGTGAAGACAATCGCTTCACGAAAAAGGCTTTGCAGGACCAAGGCATTGATAACAAGAAGGTTCTGGATGCTGTGAACGACATAAGGGGCCCCCAAAAAGTTACCAGCAGGAACCCAGAGGCGGCGTATGAGGCGAGTACTACACTGCACAACACCCTACTCTACTGCTGTGCTGCCACAAATGCGGTAGACATATTTCAGTAGCAGCTGCAACGTTTTTTTACATACTGGTAGGTACGGTTGGTAGAATTTATCTGCAACGTAAGGCGCGATTGACAAGTTTGTTTCAGCCATCCTTTTGATCATCAGCGCAGTTGTTGGATCGTTGGCGGAGACAGCTACAGTAGTAATATTCAACTAATATACAATATTGTGGCAATCGCCGTGTTGAACTACGTGATGTGGATTTAATACTGGTAACCCTTGTAATTTTTTGTCTCAGTATTCATATTAAGTAACAAACTTCCCACCTCACCTCCATCGACCCCTCAAGTTGATTGATCGCTTGATTGCCTATACTGATTTTGCTTTGGGCAAGGGAATTGCCTACTTTCGATCGCCAGATGTTGTGAGCGATTTCACACTAACACGTGCGGCACCTTGGACGGTCTATCTGTGTCCGCGCCGACAGCTAGCCCCAATTGACAACCGCGCTCAATGCTTCCTCGTTTTCTTGTGCAGCGCAGGCGCTCTCAAAATACAGCCGAGACTTGACGCAAGCTGCCCAAAACGGCAATCTGGACCCTGTGATTGGACGTGATGACGAAATACGGAGAACGGTGCAGATACTGAGTAGGCGCACCAAGAATAATCCAATTCTACTCGGCGAGCCAGGTGCGGCCAACAAATATATGTGTGCACGTACACGTATATACAATGTTAACAATATAATACAAGGTTCCCCTCCGGGAGGTGCCTAGCAGTGGGGCAAGAAATACTGCTCGTCGTTTGAAATACCTGCACACCTGTCTGTTCGGAACTACAGTAACTGCATCCACCCATCATTAAGGTCAAGAACACACACATAGACATATTTTTGAGGACAGACCATGCACCGCTGTTTGTGATTAGTGTGGGATAATTTCTGTTGGAATAATATAAAAGAGGGTATACGGGCAGTATGGTTGATATTAATCCTGAACAGGTAACTCACCGTGGCGATCAAATCAGTGTTTGTGGATTGAAGGTAAGTACCCAAAGTTGCGCGAGGTCGTCGTTGCGACATGACACGTTGTGACCGGCTGAGTAAAATCCAGCACAACCTATATATAGAATATATATTTCCGCAAAATAAATGTTTCTTGGCGCTCAGGGTAAAATACGCAGAACATCGAGATACTGAGAGTACTCGCCGTACATACTCCTCGCGGTACATATTCCCGAAATACTGCCAATGCTCTTAGTATTCGAGTTGTCCCCAGCGAAAGTAATTCGCTTCAACTCCCACTCGTCGAACCATCTCTAAGTGATTTTTGTGCCGTACCACAGCGATACTGCGCATATGGGTGTGTCGCACACGCACGGCGAGTGGGCGGCAGCGTTGGAACGATGTGATCTGTGATTGTCTGTTGTGTACCTGGTGTGAAGAAACTAGACGACCATTTACCGATACGTACGTACAAAATAAGGCCTCTCGTATCGAAACCAAGGAAATCGTCTTATCCACTCCCGCCGGAAAAAACTTTGAGCGCCGGTCACGCGCTCCAGAGTGCACAGATCCCGCCGAGACCTCAACCAATGTGTCCGGCCGGGTTTGATGTGTCCGTGTACTTGCTGTTTTGCCGAAAAGTGCTCGTGCGAAGACAAAAGTTAGCAAAAGTACGAAAATTGACAAACATACGTATACATATTCGCACCTTTAAGTGTGAGCTTAACGACGGTATCTATGACACCACTTTCTTGTCTTGGCTCCCTAATTCCTGTCCAAAGGAATCCCCGGCCCAAAAACATTAACACATATTAGCGTGGCACCGACCGCTATGAATACGCAGCCGGAACACCGAGGTCTCGCTGGTCCAAGTTAGACTCCATATTTAGTTAGTGTTACATCCATCGCCCTTTATTTCCAGGTGTTGGCAAAACTGCGATCGCGGAAGGTCTTGCGCAGCGCATCGTCGCCGGCGATGTACCAGAGTCGCTCAAAAACCGAAAGCTGGTCTCGCTGGACATGGGAGCGTTGATTGCAGGCGCCAAGTACCGCGGAGAGTTCGAAGAACGTTTGAAGGTACCAGGCACATACTACGTGCACAAAGTATATATATATATATATAGTACAGCAGGTGTGTCATTCAGTTTGTGCAAGGAAGGTTTCGTGCAGACTTGGCGGCTTCATTATTCTCGTTGTATCCTATCGAAAGCGAACATGTATCCGTTCGGTGGGTAGTATTCAATCCTTCCTACTCGGGCTGGTTGCTCCCAACTATTGTTCATCAAAATGACGCGTAAAACTGGAAACCGGCTCACGACCAATTGTGTCACTATTGATTGACTATTGACAGGAGTCGGATACAAAAAGATACGCTGTGGATCGTGTGCGGCACAGCTGTCTAGCATGCTAAATCGCCAGCCGAGTTATTAATGGGCGAAATTACACGTACAAAATGGAAACCGACTCACGGCCATATTGTGTGACTATTGGATTGAATATTGACAAGAGTCACATACATTAATTTACGCTTTGGATCGTGCACGGTACAGATGTCTAGCATTCTAAATCGCTAGCCGGGGAAAGGGGAGGGGGCGGGGGAGGCCTGGCCCTGCTCTTTATTTTTGTCTCGCCATGATCACGCCGACTTACAGAGGCCGATTCGCACACGCTTCCTATGTACTGTTTTTATCCGGCTCAACTGCTGTGTTCACCATAAATGCATGAATCGAATTATCACATCCGTCTGCGAAACCTTAGACCAATCACAGTGGTGGTGCCACCATCCTTGTTGTGCTGGCCGAACAAAGTCATTACAATTGCGATCGATTGATACATTTGCCGGTTGAGCAGGCTGTCTTGAAGGAGGTTACCGAGAGCGGGGGACAGATAGTTATGTTCATTGACGAGATCCACACCGTTGTAGGCGCTGGGGCGACTTCTGGATCAATGGATGCCAGCAATCTTCTCAAGCCGATGCTTGCCCGTGGCGAGTTGAGGTGCATCGGTGCTACCACTCTCAACGAATACAAGCAGGTGTGGCTTGGTTTGCTTCAGCTCAGCGTGACTGGGCGTGATTGCGATTCGCGAGAAAAACGTTGTTCCTGCTCCGTTTCGGACATAATTTAGAGATTAAAGTCGGGTATGATCCTATAGGAGTGTGCGGGGCCTTCCAAGGCTACTTTAAATAAATCTGCTGCACATGCTCAAAATACTCTCGAATATAGCCCTCATGTGTGCTTAGCCCTCGTGTTTCTTATCTCGTCGCTCGTATTTACGTACGGATAGCACATGGAGAAGGACAAGGCTCTGGAGAGGAGGTTTCAGCAAGTTTTCATCAAGCAGCCGAATGTGGAAGATACTGTGAGTTTCCCGCCTGCGGAGGTGTCCAAGGGACTGATCGAAGTTTGTGCCTTTTAGCCACGTCAAGTGTACGTACGTGTTTCTTGGCTAGGTAGCATATTTTGTCCCACATAGGGTTTATTTTAGTGTTAAGCTATACCCGTGACATGACCCACGACCCATGACTATGGTTTCGCATGGAGTAATGTCCGATGGATATCGGTACGTGCGACGTATACTTCTTTTATATTGCTAGGTATTTTATCTTCACAATATCAATACAACAGTGTGGGAGATACTGCTGTACTACTCCAGGAAACGATGTTGCTTGCCTTGCACTTTTGTCACCGCAGGTGAGCATTCTTCGCGGCTTGAAAGAACGCTACGAAGTTCACCACGGAGTCCGCCTTCAGGATGCTGCCCTTGTTTCCGCCGCTCAACTTAGTCACCGATACATTGCTGACCGATTTCTACCAGACAAAGCCATTGATCTTGTCGACGAAGCCGCTGCAAAGCTCAACATTGAGGTAAGTAGCACAAGTATATCCTAAAATCGCATTGGAATCTTTTGTTCGGCCTTCTTGCTTGGCACGGTAGAATTGCACTTCCGTGGACTCCGCTCTGGATTGCGCTATGGATACAGTGACAGTGACGAAGGCGTGCATAGTCATGCCACGCTTCATGTTGCGCCAAATTTGTATGCCGAGTGATCTAGAGAGCACCGCGTAACCCCTTGCTATCCAATGGTTTGGCAACGAAGTATTTAATTCTCTGCAGGAGGGAACCACAGTGTGTTCTTGTCTCCTTAGACTGTAAATAGTGTCCAAAAGCAACCAAGCTGTTGCCACAGCTACGGTAACACTCGAAGTATTCTACACATTAAGGTGAACGTCCAAGGTGCATACACATCAAGGGACACCAGCTTACAAGCGTTGTGAGTATTGGATTAAAACCATTTTGCGACAAAAGTGCAAGAAAGGTAGTGGCGTCAACTATTAATAGGTGTTTGGGGGAGAGGGGGTCCGTGGGGCCTTTTGAGGCGAGGTCTGAAACACAATGGTCTGGGAGGGCGGCTGATCGCAAACTGTAGTACAAAACTCGTACCCATGGTCTCTGTTGTTTGCAGTGCGCCTCACGCATGTTGAGGGTTCATTCAGTGAGCTTATTCCGCCGCGAACCCTCAGGTGACAAGCAAGCCGCAAATGATCGATGAAGTGGACAGACGTCTCATACAGTTGGAGATGGAAAAGCTTTCACTTCGCAAAGAAACGAAGAGCGATGCCCTTAAGCGCGTAGAGCAGATTCACCAGGAGATGGGGGAGCTCCAAGAAAAGCAGGTGAGGTACTGCCTGTAGGCTCTGGAATGGAACTATGAGTGAGCATAATTTCTCGAACCGTCAAAGTTGCATACGTCGGCTACATAAGACTTACATCGATGCTTGCGAGCACGTGGGCAATATGATCTGCAACACGGCTTTGCTCGCGATTGCTCGTGCACCCCAGTTTCGTCCGATGCCTGATATTACCACTCATTTTGCCACCTACAGGAAAGCCTTACTCAGACGTGGGATAAGGAACGAGGCCGTGTGGGCAAAGTACAAGCCATAAAAGAGAAACTTGATGCTCTCAAGAGTGAAATCGAGACTGCCGAACGAGGGTATGACCTCAACAAGGCAGCCGAGCTCAAGTATGCGGTCATGCCAGACCTCCAGGTGGGGTTATCTGTCGCAAAGTGACTGGACGCACCCGGCTCCGTCGAACATGTGTGAGGTAGCAGTCGTGGGGCAGCTTTGGGACGTCACTGCTCTATCAGTGAGGCGCAGATACAGGGAGGTGACGTCCACTGTGGAAGATTTTGATGTTTTGGGGCCCATGAAGCGTGTCTGATTGGGTCTGTAGAGTTGAAAGGCACAGCGCACGTTTGCTCATATAGCCAGCTACATGGCGAGACCGCGCTTATGGTTGGGTTCAGCTTTGTGGATCACTCCGTTACAAGTCCCTGGCCTGCAGCTGTCGATTGGTGCCTGCCATTCGTCGCAATACGCTTGAGCTGACGAAAATACACGTTCTCACACCAAACAGAAACAGCTCGAGGAAGAGGAGGCCGTGCTTGACATGGACAATGCCGATGCCGGCACTCATGGTGGCTCTCGGATGTTGCGGGACGAAGTCACGCCGGATGACATCGCGTCGGTGGTTGCATCCTGGACAGGTGATCGTGCCACCGCGAAGCTCAAGCTCACTCCTGCTCGGTCATTTCATGTTCAATTCACGCTGGCGCCAAGACCACTTGAAATGTATATATATGTAGATATATAGATATGTACTAGGGAATAAGAGGCCCTCCCGCCCCCACGGTGGTAGGGCCACACTAGTGAATGAAGTATACAGATCACCACAGAAATACAGTAGTTGATCTGGGATTCCCAAAATCAGGGGCACGGGTATAGTTATGTTTTCGGGCGTTGTACCCCTCGAAACAAAAATACTTGTACTTAGTATAGGATTCGCCTTGGGGCGCTGAACAAGTTTGCAGGCACGTCTCAGGCATTTCTTGAGGCAATAACCTTCAGAGGCCCCTTCGTCGGCCAAAAAACAAAAATATCATTGCAGTCTCATGGACAACAAAAACCGTTTTTTTGTGCAGCTGCAAAATGCTATAATATCTGGGAAAATTGAAAATTTCGTCTTTTCATGACTCCCTACTGAAATTGACGTTTCTCCAGTTCTAATGCCCAGGCCAGTTCCCTATAGGCAGTTTAGGAGAGCGTCAGTCGTGCAAATTTTTTGGGTCAGGCGCCGGATCGATCCGACGCCTTTCTCATCACGAAAACTGCCTCTTGCTCAGAAACAGCTCCCGATACCATTGCTACCCATGGACGAAATTGAAGAATGGAAGTTTCTCAGCATGCTGATACTGTGTCAACTCAAGTTTGCGTCGACAACACCAAAACCTAGTAGGTGAACCTACCTGGGCCTCTACTTTGACCGTCCGCAACGTCCTACGCGGCCGCAGCAGATTGTAGATACCAAAAGGAGCTCCGGGCTGACAAACAATTTACGTTGAAGCTCATGCTGCACATTGTCGGATGGCGAGCACAATAATAATAATGATTATTGTTGCTGAGCAATTTCTGTTCGTGATATAAACACGGCAATGGCTGCCCTCCCTTGCAGATCTAAAGGCCCTAACACCTCCTAGAGACCATAACGAACACACGCTATACGTTGGTCGGGAGATGGCCTGAGACCTACTGTTCAGGCCCGCTATTAAGAAAGTATTTCGGTAAGAATTGAGCCTCGGCCATTTACTACAAATAAGGAATTCGGTGTAAGAAATACGGCTCAAACTGGCCGACAAGATAGGAAATGGCAAGATAAGAAATATCAGCGATCAATGTCCACACGAGATAATAATTGAGGTCGCTGCGGAAACGCGGAACGAAATCAGAAACGAAAGCGGACTACCATACCCCCGCAGCCTGGGGGTTCTTGAGTTGTTGGCCTTGATATTGACCACTGCTGTGTTGGGTCGCTTTTCGTTTTTTTCTGCGAATATCTCCTGATGAGATCCCCAAAAAATCGCCGGCCGCTTTACTTTTCGTTGTCACTCTTAATACCTTCTTCAGTATTGCTATTAATAGGGAGATGCGAACCTCCCCGTTAACAAATGCGACGGTCGATGAGAGCCCAGAAAAGCTGTAAACTGCCCATAACGAAGCGCAGCAGTTGAAGAGAGCCCAGATGAATAAAAAAGTCCCCTTTGATAAGGAATACAGTTGGTGTATACACGCAAAATAAGGCATTGAGCCTCGACGTCAAATTGAAATTTCTTAGTATTAGTAGTGGGCCCTAACTGTAGTAAAGGAGCTATGCCGTGTTGGGTGGGAAGTCACGGTACGTCGTTATTATACCAGAAATAGTGTTGTTGCTGTAAAAAAAACGAAAAAAATATTCATGAAAACTCAAGTACCTACTCTTTTTTTTGTTATAACCGGAGGGGCCCTGCCCCTTCGGACTTATAAGAGCACTGCAGTCTTTTGCAGCTTCAAAACATTTGAGGTACTCCGTATAATTTTGACTTTTCATGACTCCCTACTGAAAACGACATTTCTTCTGTTATAAATGCTCGAATCATCATCTTCCTCTTGGTAGTTTAAAAGAGCGTAGGTCATACCTGGTGGGCAATATTTTGGTGACAGGCGCCGGATCGATCCGACGCCTTTCGTGTTCCGAAAAATGTCTGTGACTATGAACAAAACGCCATACTTCTCTGCTACCCATAGACGAAGAAAATGGAAGTTTCTCAGGCTGCTGATACTTTTTTGACAGACTTTCGTCGAAAACGCCAGGCAATATTACTATAGCAGTAGTAGTAGGCGAACCTACCTGGGCCTCCAGTTCGACCGCCCGTAGCGTCCTACGCGGCCAGTGTACTGTAGATACCAAGCAGGAACTCCGGAAGGATCAAGACATTTTTCTGTCGACCAATCTCGTTTCGTGATGCAAACGCAGCAATGGCTATACTCCCTTGCAGATGTACGGGCCTCAACACCCCTAAAGACCGAAACGAACAGGCTATACGTTGGTCGGGAGATGTCCAAGGCCTACAGCAGTAGTAATGGAGCTATGCCGTGTTCGGTAGGAGTCATGATATGTCGTTATTACAACTGTAGTACACCAGAAAGTATTGTTTCCGAAGACTCAAGTACGAGTACTTCTTTTTTTACCGAATTCCCCCTTGAATTGATAGGCATTCATATGCTGATCTACATACCTGTCTCATTAGCAAGCGGCGTGCCTATGTCGACGTGCCTGAAAGCGCCCGCGGCGTGCCTTCGGCGAGAAAAACAACAAAATGCGGCGAGACTCTTCCGACGTATCATACCATATCGAGTCGTACTGCTGGTATCATACTCGTACTGCTGTCATCCGCTGACGGATACTGATGTGATTCACGGTGTGACTTGTACTGTAATACTTCTACGGCGTTGTCCTCACCTCTTCGTGCTGATATCTGGTGGTGTGGTGTGCTTAGTCGCTGTTTTCTTGCGGTTGAGCAACTTTGCATCGTTGTTGTAGGAATGCAATACAAATGTCCGCCGCGTTTTACTTTTTTTTATAGCACCTGTGAGCTGTGAGCTGCTCTTCTTGTCGCATATTTTGTCACCCGTGAGCTGCCTTCCTTGGGATACTGCATGAAACACCGTCGCCGCTAGACGGCAGGATCTTCGACGGTTGAACAAGGGAGCTTACGCCATGGCCCTTGTTGTTCACGCGTTGTACTTTGTATCATAATAAGCTTCAAGGTGAAAAAGAAGAGTCCTTTTCAAATGAAGAAGACGAGCGTGAGAGTTTTTTTTTCGCTCAGAAAAACAACGGTGTCAGTTGGATTGATTGGGGTACATCGAGCTGTCTTGCGTACCAGGTATGATATGTTACTTCTCTTACTGCGGTCGTGCACGACCGGCTACAATTACAGTGCTACAGTGTACGTACAGCCGACCGGCATACACTACTCGTATCAAGGCCAAGATACAGAAGTGTGTATGAGCGAATGAGATGAAATTATTCGGTGGTACCTCACTTGTACCCTATTCTCGAGGCTAGGGAGGACCCGCCCTTGGTCGGCGAGATCCTCAACGAGATGGAATTCTTCGGTGGTACCTCACTTGTACCCTGTATTCTCGAGGCTAGGGAGGACCCACCCTTGGTCGGCAAGATCCTCGTGCGACCGGCTCGCCTGTCGATCATCATGGTCTTCATACGCTCCCGGATGCCAGCGATCGAACCCCCCAGTCCAATACCCTGTCCTTCGTCTATTAATAGCTGACCGCCCAACTCCTCACCAGCATCAGCATCCATGCCAGAGCTCGGTTGCTCCACTGGGTCGCGCGGTCGCGGATGAGAATCTAAACTGCGGTTGGACGGAACCACAACGCGACTGTGCGTGTTGCTGTCGCCGCTCCGGCGTTCACGCTCCCGTCTGTGGGATGGGTGCGATTTCCGGCATGGCCACGTGCTTCTGGATCCGATGCGGCAGAACTACGAGAGTACTCGTACGCGTAGATGCGGCGGAATAATTTGTACCGGTTGGTTTTGGTCGATATGAGTTTCAACCACTCAATCGGTCGTTCTCACAGCTGACGTTTTTCATTTTTCAAACCCTGGTAGCATCCACAGGGAAGTTACCGACCTATATCCTTCATAAGGAATAACTATAGAACACGCGCGAACGGCCTTCTATAAAAGTTAGGGAACTCAGTATTAACCATATCGTAGATTTAGTTCACAAACACTATACTATAAATGAGATATATAATGAGCGCGCCCAACAAGCGTGTCTGACGTATCACGCAGCTTGCAAAGTTGAATTTCCAACCACTCAATCGGTCGTACTCACCGCTGACGTTTTTCAATTTTTATAATTTTTTTTCAATAAAATATCACTCCGCACAGCGGTATGGTACCTCCGTCTTTGTCGGAACTGAGCACACAAGTCATGCGACGATAGACCTTCGATCTCCAGATTGAATAGACCCACGGTAAA
>JBBMHQ010084773.1:0-11253 GCA_037834295.1 Postelsia palmaeformis | reverse complement strand
GTGGTGATTGAGTGTCCTGACATCCTCTGTTGCGGTTTGTGGAGCCCTCTTTTGCTCGTCTCTAGGTGGAGGAAAAAGATCATCTCTCCCCTTAGGGTTGGGCCAAGGTGCGTGAAATGTGCATCCATCGACAGAGACAACCGTTCGTTTCCTCGGCGACACTGGACTACACGAACGGCGACACTCGACTTACCCACACGGCGTTTTCTCCCGCCTGATACACCACGGTTATTGGAATGGAGAACGAGTAGCTCGCTATCTCCAGGTTGATCAACTTCGAGTCGGCTCGGATTGCTCTTCGTCGTACGGGTAATGATAAGTAGCTGGGGGGTTTCTTCGGACTTTTACTTGTCAGATGTGCTGGTGGTGATTAGGTTTGAATTGAAGACGTCTGGCCAAGTGCGGAGGTGTGTGGGCTGGTGAAGCGCAGTATCTTCGACTCATTGCTCAGCGTCTCTGGGTGGAATTCCTCTAGTTTTCTGTGATTCCATACCAAGCAAGCATCTGGTATTTACAACTGGTACCTGTTATGTGTCTGCATGCTACATGCATATTACTTGTCAACCGCTCATGCTACGCTTTTTTCAGAATAACCTTCAGTGTGTTGAGGCAGCATGATGTCTTGTGCTCTCATGTGGCGTCTTCACAGGACCTCTCGCTCACGTTGTCAGATACGGCAAGGGAGAGGTAAGAGTAATCGAAGCATCGCCAGATGCTGCCTCATGCAACAGATAATGTTTTAAGGTGTTTAATTCATGTTACTTACTCCCTTCGTTGCATTGAGATTGGAGCTGCCAGCGGCTGAGAAAAGTGCAAACATCACAAATATGTGTACATTTATTTCGGCGCACGCTAACCTACATACGTACAGTAGTTGAATCACCACGAATACGACGCTTAGTCCGTGCAGTCCTCCTTTAGACGAAGGAAAAGAGAGTTTTGCTCTTGCGTCACCTGGACCAGTCAAGAAAATAATCGCTCGAGAAACACAACGTCTTTCCATTGCATCATCCGCGTGTGCATGTATTATGTACCTGGTAGCAGTTGTGTTGCATTGAAGCAGTTTTGTCCACTGTCACGGACACCTACAGGGAGGTAGGCTGTGCCGCGCCATGCACTCTGTTCCCAGATGCTCGTACATGCGTAGGACAATATACTTGTATATATCATAGTCCTCCCAAGTAACGCGCTATTCGATACGACATTCATGATGTAAGGGCCTTCACAGAGCAATAGAAGCCACCTGGTGCGGTGGAGATACCAGCCTCGCGTTCGAGGATGACGGAGAAATGCATGGAGCGCCGACAACTAAATCACAGTAGTAGAAGAAGCCTTCAGCGTCGTTGCAAGCAATCTCTCGTTAGCTGCCGCCCATCATTTCATTCCAAAAATGGGGGGGAAAAAACTCGAAAAAACTCGAAAAAACGCAATTAACTACTGTAGAACTAAGGTATGTATTGATACGGGAATGACCTGTGCGACGGGAGTGTGCGCAATCCAGTATAAAAAGCTATTCGTCTCGCGTTATATCGGCCAGGAGACCGGTTCAAAAGAAGCGTGTACCCACCTGCTGTTCCCCTTGGAACGTGATACAAATGGGACATACACGAACACCAACACGAACAAGTTTGCAATCACGCAAGACGCGCGACGGGCAAGAACATTCACGCGCGCGACCCCTGACTCGAGCATTTGTCGCTCTCGGGCGTCAAAACCTTCGTCACCTGTGACCGCTAACTCTGTTTTAGCTCTTGTGGGGCACAAACTATTCCTGCAGCAGCACAGGTGGTATTCAAATCACTAGTTTAGGCAACTGACTGGTAGGAGATGTCATCCCAAGGGTGCCGGTAGAGAGGCTGCTTCAACCGCTTCTGGTCGAGATAGTGTCCGATGAAGCCCACTGATCGCCCCAGCACAAACATGCCGTTCAGGCAGCCGTTCGCGATCAGCTCATCCGCCTGCAATATTAAGCAGACGCAGTTCATAAGGACGTGTGATGAAATTAGTCATGGCCCTTCGAGATCGGAGTGAAAATGTCATGTCAGGATCAAAACGGGCAGACATCGCGAAAAGCTGCCCAGGAACGAACACTCTGTCCACCTCTCCAGGCCGAGAAACTCCAACAGAACGTTGGCGGGAACAATACTCCGGAATCCTGACGCACCTCTTCCTGTGTGAAGGCCCCACATGAGCGGAGGAGGTCGACGAAACACGCGGCGATGCATCCGTCAACGTTCAAGATGAGTGTTTCCCTCTTCTTGGTGGTCACCTGTAGGGAAGGAAGCGCGTTGTTCTCAGTCGTTTTGGCACATCGCATCTTAGTATATCGTATGCAGTACGGTACACTAAAATAGCTCTTCCTGTCACCCATAAATCATAACCCCACTCTGCAGCACTTGTCGTTTGTATCGCTGCCATAAGTCTAGTCGCGCACCGCTGGGGGCTTGCCAGTTACTGCGATTATCACACGGCATAACATCAAAATCCTACAGCAACAGCAAGAGGGCTTCAAGTCGTTTGCCTCGGCGCAACATCAAGACGAAGCAGAATGGACAAACACGAGTCCCCCATTGCATCCTAACGGGTTCGGCAGGAGTACCTCGACGACTCTACCGCACAGAGTCTGCATGCATCTCGAGCGGCGTAAAACAAGGCCAGAAGAACAATTGCTCCATCGATATCGATCGATACATGCCACGTGCGCCCTACAGCCTACTTTTTTGGGTCATTTTTACCCAGCAACAACAAACGTCACAAAATCGCGACGAAAAAAATCAAAACATTCTCGCGAATCAGACCGAAATTTTGACCCCACCTGCTCCACAGCCATGGCGAAGTTCAGGACCTTGTTGTTCTTGAAGTGCTCCAGGGCATACTCTTTGATGATCGTTACGCGCATGTCGGGGTTGCTTAGAGACTTGATACGGTGCCCGATGCCCATGATGAGCTTGTTTTGCTGGCGCATCCGCTTTACGTACTCGGCCGCATTGGCCCCTTCGTCGGCCCCCTGCATGTGAAAAAAAAAAATCCAAACCGGTTTCAGAGTCAGTGACTCCCATACAGCCAGCTGATCAGCGCTGCTGCCTTGCATATTATTAATTTTTGAGAATGATCCAGCCCACTTGTGCGAGTACGTTTATATCCGACAAGCTACGATAAATGAAGGCTAGACACCGCACGTGAGAAACGGGCCGAAGCTCACCTGCGTGAACATTTCGGCAGCCTTGTCCAGCGCCCCTCCGAAGCGAGGGCCAATTGTCAAGAGACCAGAACACAGAGCGGACACCAAGTCCTTTCCGGCTCTTGCCGTTACGATCGTGTTGTGAGCACCAGACACTGCCGGTCCGTGGTCAGCAGTCACCTTGCAAGACGAAACGATAACGACACACCAGGCCACTCGTCAGTTGTAGGCCTACACATGCTAGTTATCTCCACCTGCAGCTGCCTAAGCGGGGTATCATGGGAGGACGTCGTTCCACCACGAAGCAGCACGATATCAAAACATGTTACAGAGTATCACCAACACCTAGTACGAGTGCAAAAACACAGTTTTGCCTGGATATATGGCTCAAGCACTCGCCGCCCTCCACCCCGTGGGCGCGAAGGCAATGTTTGCCTGAACTGCCAAACTCCCGCAGCAGTAGTAGCCGGAATGCTGCCTATCACGGGGGACCATCGTTAATAGGACCAAATATTGCTAGTGAAAAAAAGGTAAATATATAGGTTTTTGTGCGCACCGTAGGTCCTATTAACGATAGTCCCCCGTAATAGCATTGAACGAGATAGGGTCGATTGGTGTCTTACCATGAGGATCATTTCAATGAACTTCGTGGCGTAGTCGGGGAGACGACGGCGGAACCAGAGGAGCGAAAGCACGCCTCCCAACCCAATGTCGGACGAGAACACCTCGCTGATAGGCATGCCTGCGTAGCTGCGGTCGCGCGGAAAACCGTGCGGGACAATTCTTGGCGAGTTGTGTGGCGCGAAAAACAAGGAGAACAAAATCGCTCCAAGAGTGCAACAAGAGCAGTTTGTTTTCCTGCTTACAACATTTTTACGGCAGATAGTTTACGTTTCCAGTAACATCAACACCGTACAGCGACAACTATAGAGTATAAGACACTGACCTCAGTTCGTCGCCACGGTCGTCCGATATAGACGAGATGAAGTTCGCCGGCTTACGTACGAGGCCAAGGCGCTTCGCCCACGTATAGTCCATCGGCACCTTGGGCACCGGAGGCTCCACAATGGGGGTCACCATGCCCTTCTTGAGCAAGCTGTACGGCGTTGATTGGCAAAATTGCTTCGATCAATAACGTTGTGTGCAGTAGCAACAAGGAGGGACACTTACATAAAATTGCGTTGGAAACAGGTCAACCAACCGGCTCACGCCGTGTGCGAGGATCAATCCCGATCGACAATGTTGACATGCACTGCTCAGCAACATCAGCCGCAGCCTTTACGACAAAACATATCACCTATCGAAGACTTCCTTAATTCTAGAGGGGAATTCGTCGAACGAGATGGGGACCACCGCGCCAGCCGCTGCGAGGGCAGCGTTTTTGTCCGCCGCGGTCTCGCCTTGACCCCGTGCGCAAGCTCCCGCATGACCGAATTGAACCTGGTGAGCAAACGGGCATACGGTTGTTTCAGACGTCATGTATTGATTATGGCCGCTACAATTGCCGCTTGCAGTATCACTCAAGCATCCGACCAATCATGAAGATCTCCATTTCGTCAACCTAGAGCACATTCACTGAGGGTGAAGTGTGACACGCGAGTAAAGCGACTTGAAGAGATTTCACCTCGAAGGGGAAGATGGATGCGCAAGTACCAATGCACCAGGCCACCACAGGCTTCGTAATGCGCCCGCTCTTGAGGGCATCACACACGTCGTACTCGTCAGCTCCCCCGACTTCTCCGAGGAGGACCAGCATCTGAATCAACACAACCAAACGTCAAGGGCAAGGTCGTGTTAAGAGTACATACATCCAAAAGGCGAAAGCCGCAAAGGTTGGAGCTAGTCTTCAACCCAAAACTCACCAAAAGCCAAACTGGTTCCAGGGATGAAGCAGCACTATTAGTACTGTCATGCTCATACCGGCGGGTCAACCTTCTATCCTTCGCTACCAGCATATGGTTCAAATTAGGCTGTTGCACGCAAGACACGACACGTGATATTGATGGTATACTGGATGGTCAATTCGACTAGACCAAAGCATCACTTCGGGCCTTGCGTCTAACCGCACGTTACTATTATCAATAGTACCGCTCCCACAAATGCCCTGAGCCGCTGTTGGCTGTGTTGGCGGTTGAACTGCAGGTTGCAGACCCCGTTCCTACCGTTTGCAAGCAACGTTGATAGTCCCTACTACTGTTGTCGTCTTCTCACCGAAATTGTGGGGTTGTCCTGGTACCGCAAGAGGTGGTCAATGAACCGGGTGCCAGGGTAGCGGTCGCCGCCAATCGCCACGCCCTCGTACACGCCATCCGAGTTGCGTGCGATGATGTTGTTCAGCTCGTTCGACATACCGCCGCTCTTCGACACGTACGCCACCGTTCCAGGTCGGTACAGCTGGGACACGAAACATGCAAGAGAATGGAAGATTTTCGTCTTCGAAGTCAAAGCTAGCACGCAAGCTTGAGATAAGAGTTGCCGTGTGGTAACAATCTTCCATACGAGGAGCCGATTGGAAATACAAGAGCGGCTAACACACACCCGCGTGAATGCGGCCAACCTGCTGATATCTTTCGTTTTGGCCGTAATTATCCCACCTTGGACATGACGATGTTGTCGAGCATACCGCCGGTGTTGCCGA
Source organism: Postelsia palmaeformis (assembly GCA_037834295.1). Lineage (NCBI taxonomy): Eukaryota > Phaeophyceae > Laminariales > Laminariaceae > Postelsia > Postelsia palmaeformis. Next base: position 5,434 of record JBBMHQ010084773.1, on the reverse strand, counting down.
TGCGCATGCACCCAGGCTTGATCCCACCCACAGTGGCGGGGCCAATCAACCCAACCTGCACATGCATGCGACCAATCAGGGAATATTAGTACCACACGAAACATACGTGATGCTACCATAGTAGCTATACGAGCTGCCAATACGAACGGGAGCACGCACGTTGAGAGTAGAGCCAAGGCCGACGGACTATACAACAAGTCGCATATTTTCCAGGAGGTGAGCTACAATAGCTCCTCTCAGAAAGTACCAAAATAACCTGGCTTGGTCGAAATTGTAGCGTATAACAAGCACAATCTGTTTCCCTTCACCTTCTTCTCATCGGCCGCCTTGATGATTTCGCGCGTCTGGCTCTCAGGGACTCCCTCGGCAATGATCGCGAGAGTCCTGATCGTGTCCGAGTAGTTGAGGGCGTCCATGGTGGTTTCGTACACAGAACGGAAGGAAGAGAAGTTGACCATGACCGACACAGCCGGGTGCCGTTTCACGGCCTCGGCAATGGAGGTGTACACCGGGATCAGAGTCTCGGCCTTCCAGACGAAAGCGGCACAACGCAAGAGGATATAGGGGGCAGGACGTAAGAGACATCACGCTATCACCTATCCACACCCAGGGTATTACCTTATTCTCAATATACCCGAGGCGATATTCGGACTAGAAAGGCAAATCATACGTAGCGGAAGACCAGACTGAGCCAAGACCACACCAATTTATCAACCAAGGGTCAGAAATCAACACCAACACTCAATTCGACGAACGTAACTCCCATAACTCTGCGAATGAGTAATGCGCGATACGAGGGACGTATTTCACGAGGGGGCATAGGCAGCTCACCGTTCCCCAGTAGAACTTGATGTAGTGGTTCCCCGAAAAGGGGAAAACCATACAAGCCACCGACGGCTTCTCCCGCTTGCACATGAAATCAAAGTCCAGCATCCCCTGTAGCAAGCACCAAAAAGACCAGTTGTGAGCAACTCCGCAATATTCAGCTAAACACTAAACTTGACTTCGTCGGGGTAGCTCCGGTGAGGGCAAATGTATGGCCCGTGTGTTTGTGGAGCAACCCCACAGCAACACTAGCAACTCGGGGCACGACGGGCAACCCCACTCCACGAGAAAGACGTCGTCGGTCGAAGCTTATGTCCCTTACCGTGACAACCCGCGCTGAGGGACACAGCCCAAGAACGTACGTCGCTACCGCAGTGTTCGCATGACAACCGTTAGAAATAGTACAAACCTGCACAGCCCGGTTTTGCAGGCCGTACACAATAGCGGTAGTGTCTGGCCCGAAGTCTTGGACAGTATGCAGTCCAGACGAAGCGCTGCCGCTAGGCGCGGCCCTGCATTTGACATCGTGTTGACATGGTGCGTGGGAGGAGGGTGCGAAATAATTTGAGTAAATAGTGCAGACTAGTTTTTGGAGAAACTGCCAACTCTGCGGGGACTTGTGAGCCGGTCAGACGGGAGGTAACGTGGCAACGATACTCATCTGTAGATCAACATCCATCCCGTAATACAAGGCAAGACAGTTGCCTCACCCTTCAACGGCAACCGCAACTGCTCCATCGGCCTTAGGCTCTACTTGCGCCTCGCTCGCAGTGGCAGGAGAATCCTTCCTCACGGTCTCAGGAGCCTCCTGCAAAGTGCGTGGCGGAGAATGTGTTATATGAACACAATTGAAACACGGCTCTGCGACCCACGGTTAAAAAACTTCATGCAAAAGAGCCCGGGAGTTTGACAGACATGCACAAAACTGCTGCGAACCTCAAGCTTCAACGTGTTGGATTGAGCAGATAGGTTCAACAGGATACTGAACTATTTTTACATGACTGCACTTTAGAAGGCTCGTTTCGCATTTCACATCGCTCCTGGCGAATTGGATGCCTTGCACATGGCACACATGGAAGGCTGACCATTCCGCAACCCGTCAATCTTGACACGGTCTTCATTGTGTCTAGCAACTCAACACACCTTGACATTCCGATAGTCAGTTCGTCTTCACGAAGGTATTCCCCATTAATGTGAGTGTCATCATACCTGTTCAGGAACCTGATCGAACTCAGGGACAGTAGTCCCGTCCACAAGTCCAAGAGCCATCGGAACGACAGCAGTGATGTGGGTCTCCGGGCCGTACACACGGATCGGTACGCCAATAGACTCTCCTGTCTCGCGAATCTTGCGCAGCCCCTGCACATGCGACAATATCGCACCAACACAACACGTTCTCTTCTGCTTGAATAACTCTGACAAAAAGCACGTATCAGCAGTGCTAACACGACACGTTCAGCCTGATTCTCAATCGGCATGCGCAATCTTTGTCGGGTTCACTACACATGGGAACGCCGACTGGCCAAAAATCAAGGGTCATCATATACCGCAAGTTGTACGAACATATGAGCCGTACGGACACGAATCCACTTCACCGCGAAGCAACTTTCGCCAAAAATCCGTTGTCTGCTAATGAAGCTGTTTAGGCGAAGTAGCCGCCCCCTTCCGACAATTCAAAATAAAACGACACGCCACATGCCAAAATACCGGTGCCATAAAAAGCAGCTTAGGCGCACCTCCTGGTAATTAGGACCGGCTCGTCGGACCCATATGGAGATGTTGCCGCCGCGGAGTTCTTCGGCGTACTGCTTAAGCGCCGTGATTATGCCGGTGAAGGTGGCTGCCACGTCGGTGAAGTTAGCAATTCCTCCTCCAATGATCAGAACCTGGTAATCGTACGTATGATGCGACACGAGAGAATGATAAAAGAGAACAAAAAGACGAAGAGAGATTTACTACGAGACCTGGCGCTGAAGAATATCAAGCTACGGGGGCAAACACGCGAGGTGCAGGGGTTTAGTAGCGGTATCGAAGGTTTAGGACACTTATCGCATGCCAAGTGCCATTTCCGACTCCCGGGCAATGTTAAGTTCGGACCCGGCAAGACGCACCGAGCACAATTTTTACTTACTACAGAGTAGTACGTGAAAAAATGCATCGAGTGAGACGGCCAGGGTCACACTTACCTTGCCCTTGTCGTCCTTCACTCGCGTCATCAGACCAAGGATCGTCTTCGCGTAGTTGTATGTCATTTGCTCAGACGGTGCACCAGAGTACTCTCCATAGTTCGCCAGCTCCTGACGATTAAGATCGACGGCGGATTGACGCTGAGCCTTTCAGTCGATGGGTTGCTTTGAGCACATACATCGATTACGACAGGCAGTGTTGAACAGCAGCAGAAAACACGGTTAGGCAAGGTATCGGAGTGTCGTATTGGCACCCCCACCTTGCCGAAGCCGTAGTCGGATATAGTGTCAGCGTACACGACAGATGCGCCGCCACCTGCCACCATTGTCCACACCCTCCCGCTGTGGTTCAGGATGGTCAACTTGAGAGATGCGCCGGTGCTGCCGTCAAGCTTCTTGATATACGCCTCCTCCGGGAATTCAGGACGACCTGATCGTCGACGCAGTCGAAGCAATGGCCAGCATTATGTTGATAACCAGATACTACGAAAGTATGATGAAGTACATCAATAACATTCTTCTCATGATGAGTACGGGGTGTACGATAGCTAAGAAAATAACAAAGTACAACAGCATGTGGGTGTCCATGCCTACCAACCACTGTATTCGTTCCTGCCCGACGATTTCACAGGGGAGGCTCAACCGTTACTTCCTAGTTTCCTGTGTCTACAGTTATTTTCGACATCGTTGTTCAGTTTGAATCTCAAATGGTTTTGTCGCACACGCTCCGCTCGCCGATCAACAGCGTCTTTTCAAAACGACTTCTCACCAAACGGAGCTGGAAAGTCGATCTCGCCCCACTTGGGGCCACACAAGAAGGCGGCAGTCTCGTCAATCTTGGCAGCCATGTCGAGAGGAGTGATTCGCTCGCTCACCACCACGATTGGGTTGATTTCCATGAGCACGAAGTTGAGGTCGACGTACAACTTAAACAGCGCCGACAGGAAATTGGCGAGCATGTCCTGCCTGTTTGCTGGCACCTGCACCGAGGGGCAGAGAACAAACAACCAATGGAAATGCTGGCAATCAATCCCGACCAAAACAGGGCAACGCCATTGACGACCTCACCTGGTACACCGCAATAAGCCAGTAGTGCACTCGCAAGCTTTCTTTCTTCGCGCTGGCTTCACGTTTAGGAGCGTTCCCATGTTTTGATACTGCTGTAGGCTCAAAGCGACAGCACGAGCAGTGAGTGGGGTTATGAGTGGCCTTTGATTCCCCCCCATGCTCATTTACGGGTCAGTGTCGAACACAGCGGGAACAGCATCAGCTTGAGATGTTGTTCACTCACTGATTGGCCGCTGTTCGTGTTGCTGCCGCGAGTACAGCAGCACTTTCAAAGGCAGGCAGAACTACTGCCTGTAAAACTGCAATATTGTGCAAGTTGTAGGCAACCATAGATGGGATTGGCGATTGAGAGGTCCGCGGATACCTTCGTGGAGATGTTAATATGCAATTTTTTAATTGCGATATTTCACTCAAAGGTTTCGTTCACAGGTACGGATGGGATTTCCTCTCAGAAATGTCAATCAGAACGACGCACAGCAAACGGACAAGACAACAAAACAAAAACGCGGTGTCCACCTCTTCGGTGAACGTGACTATCAAGTCGACGAAAACGCGTTTTACAGCGCTAAACTGCAGCCGACCTTTTGAAGGAGTGCCGCCTTGATCGCCTCGGGAGAGGCTTTTCCTCCGATGGACACCTGCACAGTGACAAAGCATGAAACATGCACGTGGTCAAGTCAAACATCACTCGGTGTACGTTCCAGGCTGAGGAGATGGTATCGAATCGTCAGCAACTCGTAGCCGTTGGCCTTCGGAGCGATTGCTGCTCGTACTACACTTACACTCGCACTTTGTAGTACACACCAGGTAAAAAAGTAAGTGAAGCAAATGCTGTGCTATGTTAATCTGTTGAGACTCAAGACGGGGAAATAGTCGACAACAAGTGACAATTACTACGGCAACGCCTGCCCTGCGTGATTGGGCAATGAATGATACACGTTGGTGTCCGACTTACAACTATTACAATGGTTGATGCGAACAGTCATACATATGGAGTAATGCTAGGCTTGCACGCTGCTCCTAGATGTTTTTTGGGGGGGAAAAGGTCATCAGGTAAGGAGCTCCGCGGGCCTCGAGGCGATGAATTCTGAATCATGGTCTATCACCAGCACGTTTGACTAAAATAAAACGAGCTTATATTCCGGGGCAGACCGGGATTATTTAACAAATCGTGAGCAGTACCTGGTGCATGTACGAGGTACCAAGCACTGCTGCTGTATATACCAGGTACAAGCTATCTACCAGGACCAACACCACCAGGATAGGACTAATGCCAGACGCCTAGCTCTCCGATCTCGGCACGGCTTTCGACACGAGCAGTACAGGACGGTGCGCATAAATAGCGGGCGTCTATC
>JBBMHQ010084762.1:0-11253 GCA_037834295.1 Postelsia palmaeformis | reverse complement strand
GGCCTCATCCAAATCCAATACTTACATTGAATGATCGGCGGCAGCGTAAAGGAATACTGCAGTGGAACAAACCAACAAAAAATAGAGCAACAAGTCGAGCAGCAGCAGTACAAATCAGCAGCTGCGGAGGCGGCGGTGGCTCAGCAAGATGTGGCACCGAAGCAGTATCAGCAGCAGAAACAAAGCATAGAAAGCAGAGAAAGTGCCTTAAACTCTAGAGTGGAACTGCACTACCGTAGACGAACACGCAAAGCAATTGTATTCAGCGAGCATTAATTCGCTCGTAATAGCTTAGCAATGCCAACAGCAATAACAACGCCAACAGCAACCGCAACAGCGGCGGTTTCAGCGACGGAGTTGGTGGTAGCGGCGGCGGCTGAAACAATCAGCACCAAAAACGCTATCTGTCCCCGGTAGTTATTAATAATAATAGTTGGAAAACATCTTGCCGCTCTTATTGGCATTGACAGTGTTTGACACTAGGGTTAGGGTTAGGGCTCAACCAACTCGAAAGGGGTCCCTGTATTTTCGGCGCCGTCCAAACTATAAATTCAAGCGACACGACATACATGCGCCAATCTCGGAGCGCAACCGCTAGGAGCTGCTTTCATATGGTGGCACAGACTAAGGCGCTTTCGCTATCGGGGTCTCTTGGGTGGGCTGAAGCAGCTCTAAGCTCGCCACACGTCGAACAACATTGGCAATGCCGCTGACCAACTCATGAGGAAAAGCGTAAATTGGTTAGTGTTGGCCGATAGGGACTTGTGTCGGGGGTGACGCGGGACCAAAAACTGGGTCTACTTCGACTGATCTCGAGTTAGACGCCGCCGACGGGATTCGCCGTGCTAAGAATATTTGAAGTTGGAGCCCCGACCGCTCTACCCTCTCTTTCTTAGTGTTCGCCTCTAAAGAAGTCATCCACAGAGCCCAACTATACGTGGCCTGATGCAGTTACGTTGATCTTGTGGAGATCGATGAAACTTTCATACTGAGTTTGATATTCGTCAAACAGAAGGCCACCTGGGGACTTATTTTCTGTGGACGTTCCGTCGGCCTATGAAGACGAATCGAACGTGATTTTTGCTACTTGCCAATGTCTGTGTTCCACAATAGGATGGCCCGTCAAGTCGAATGCCACTTCTAGGCAACAAGATGTAGACCCTTGGGTATCGCAAAAATGAGCTTGCAGCTAGCGCTCTCCATCATCAAGCATTGCAGGCACTGTAGGCAATGCAGGCACTGTAGGCTGTAGGCATTGTAGGCACTGTAGGCACTGCAAGCACTGTAGGCACTGTAGGCACTGTAGGCCCAGCAGGCACTGCAGGCACTGTAGGCACTGTAGGCACTGCAGGCATTGCAGGCGACATTCCAGGGGTGTGAGTGATAGAACGGTGATGGGATGCGCCTCAGCGACAAACGCAATTGAGTAACAGTCACGCACGCCGAGATCCTCGTGCGGAGTACGTGCTTGGAACGCAAGCAAACGACTAGCAGCAACCGAGTAGTTCGAGTTGATAATATGTCAGCAGCATTGCCCAACGTGAATCGCGGGCGATTGTAATATCAAGATATTACAGTCAAAGAGAAATGTAAAAATGGAGCTATGAGGATATCAAGAGGTGGATGACTGGAAACAAACATAAATTCAACCCTTCACATGAAGGACGCAACAACGAAACAAAAAAGTGAGCACGAGAGTACATTACCATGATCGCTTTTGTACATCCTCAATGAATGAAATAAGAGACGAATGGACTGCACTTTGCTAGGTGAGTCCATCTCCCAACAACGGCCGTGGATGCCGGCCGAACGATGTCGCCGGTTGCCATCATTCTCCATAGTTCACTACATAGACTATGAAAAAATAGTGATATACCCCGCATACCCATGTCTCACCCGCCCATGACGTTGACGTCCATGGCGGCCATAGCGCGGCTTGCGATGACACCTCCATCAGCCACATCCTTCGCGATGCCCACAGCCAAGCTCGTCGGTAAGGATACAATCTCCATCTACAGTAGCATAAAATAATAGCAAAATAAACAACAACAACAACAACAACAACAACAACAACAACAACTGGTCAACTGGTCAACTGAGGTACTGCATTAATAGAGGGAAAGGGCAAACAAGGGTTTACGGCGCAGGAAACGGACTTCAAGTAGGAGCGCAAAAAAAACTATAGCGTCTACTTTATAGGTCGAAAATAAGTGAATAATACCAGGGAGTGTAGAGCTATACTTGTACTGCTCGTATAAACAGCGCATTATTTGTATCGTTCTATTATATTTAAACTCCTGAAGTCGACTACCAGTAGCTTTGTATTGGCTGTGCCAAACAAAGCTTGTGCCAAAGCGGGCATTATTTGTGTCGATTTCAATGCCAAACCCCCCCTCTCGAATCTTGGTACGGGTAATAGTCAACTTATGTCGCCGCGAGACGTGCCACGATGGAAGTCACGGCAGCGGGGTGTCATTCTCGCACACGCCCGCTCCATGTCCAACTCGGCAGCTTCAAGTACTTTTCAATCAACCAAGGTGTTTGGCGCGATATTCGCCTAAACAGCGACCTCGTATTACATCGTATCATGTGTCATTGAAAAAAACGAGAGGGAGGGGAAGATGGTCGGCATTGTTGGGCGTAAAAGGGCTAGCTACATGGGAACTTTGTACTCTCCGTTTGGGTAGTTTTCGTGGAAACCCCCCCCCCGCTGAAACGAGCTGAGAAACCCACGTTCCGGGTAGTGAAGACATCGGTTCATGGCCATGGTGGCAGATGCAGGTGCAGCATCTCGGGCATCTTGTCTTCCGAGTTACAGTAGACTCCGTACTCAAACACAACGAAAAAAGTTCTCACGAGGGGCACGTATAGAGGTGATGCCTGAAAACCGTGCTAATTTGTTAGAACCTCACAATTGCAACAACCGCCAGAGGCCTGCTGGGAGCTGTGAAGACCAGCTGGAAAAAGCGCGCAACTGGCCTGGGTTGACTGCAGTAGCTGACATTCGTCGGTACGTAAACAACGAAGCAGACTCGAAGTTTTCAATAGTGCCTAGTATGCCTCTGCTGCTGTATTGTACTGCGTGGTGACGAGCACTGTACTGCGCTCACGCGCACTGACTGCGATCGCTAGCAACGCAACCAAAACGAGCAGCTTAAGCAACACAAGCAACACGAGCAGGCGACATCACCAAAACTATCGACGCAAGTAAAAGTTGCACGAACACTCAAGTCGGATCCATTCGCGGACGATTGTCGTCGTCTGAGAAACGTGCAAACTATTAATACTTTATGAATTAGTTTGACAGATGGTAGAAACCACTCAATAGGGTACATCGCAAGATATACACAAGTGTTTAGTGTCACGTTGAAAGCTCCAATTCCTGGTATACAAGAAAACGTTTATGTTGTTGGAACGAGACATGTAAATGCAACTTTCCACCAAATGCTGCTGAAGGTTAGTGTTGCACCTGTCGCGCAGGAGACGATGACGATGACGACCGAGCAGGAGGTAGACGGGTGCAGCGATAGAGGTGGCACTTATTTGAAATCGTGGCCACGGGAGTATTCATCTATTCATAGTGATACTTCGATTCAAAAAGTAAGTTTCCGTGTGACTTACTAGTAGTATAAGAGCTTGTCAAGAAGGGAGCTCCAGAGAGAAAATGTTGCACCGCCACTTTAGAATGCGTGTCACTCGATCAGATCAGAATATCAGGGGTTCACGTTGAATAACAAAAAAAAACTGGGTGGAAACGGAAAACAAAACGCCACCTTAGGCACGTGGTCGCTTTTTGGAGGACTCAATAGGAGCGCTCCACGTGGACTTCCATCAGAACCATGTCGTCTAACATACATCTTGACGGCAAAGATCACTTATCGGAAAAGGAAGCCACACCGTATTGCGGAACCAACATGTTATAAATTGAACAATTTATACGTTGCCATGTGGTGTGATCGTTTTAAGTAGGACAGGCATGTATGTATTGCGCAGCTGCCCGTAACCTGGCCACGAGACTCCGATCCGATCCGATCCGATCCGATCCGATCCTCATAGGGCATACGGCATAACAATACGGGGTTTTACCGAAAATATAAAAAATTTCCCGCTGGTGTTTATCCTTCTCCAGAAAACGCCTGAATCAATGTCAGAATATTCGTGCTGCAACGCGACAGACGACAGACGACAGACGACAGATGACAGCAGTGACCTTCTATAAATGCCAAGAGAAAGCGGCTTGGACCATGGGCACCGGCTATCGAGGTCATAAGGGGTGACTCCTTCTGTCCCCGTGTGTATGTAAATTCTACGACGACATCGGTGACAAGGTTCGCGCGCATCGGTACGGCCAAACGTTGCATCACGTTAATGACCGAGGTACGATCCACCACGAACCCACTCTTGATATAATTCACCGTGTGCACATTTTTCAATGATTGTCCGTCTCTCGTAGCCCGAACGCTAGCATCGAGGTACAGTATCGTATCCACATCGACGCCAAGGCCGCACTGACTTACAGTGGTTCCATATCACCAAGAATCCACGAGACACACCACGCGACGGGCCAGTCTAAACAATTAAGTAATGATGTTGTACTTCGCGGTAGGTGGCATAAACTGCAAACAGTCTCAGTTGCAGACGGCGGGCGAATCATACAGCACGGTCTGAGCCACCCCATTCAGCCAACTCGTTCCCAAACCCGGAGCTGTCGAAAGCTAGGGCCTTCGAGGCTACCGGACTACCGGACTACCGGACTATCACACGCGTTTGGGTTAGGGTTGGGGTTAGGGTTAGGGTTAGTTACGATGTATTGGCTACCAAGGTATTGACTATTGGCTAGTGACTAATACAGGGTACATACTGCAGTAAATAGTAAATAGGACCTACGGTACGCACGAAAAACTCTATATTGGCCTATTTTTACTATTACGGGGAGCCATAGTTAACAAAACCAAATATTGTGAGTAAAAATAGGTAAATATATAGGTTTTTGTGTGTCCCATAGGTCCTATTTACTATTAACTGTAGTATGGCCCCTGGTAATACCAATGCTTGGTCCCATTTACTGTAGTCCTTCGTAGTAGTAGGCTTTTCGAAAAGAGAAACAGCTATGCCAGCTATACCAGCTATACCAGCTGTACCAGCTATACCAGCTGTACCAGCTATACCAGCTATACCAGCAATACCAGCCATACCAGCTGTACCAGCTATACCAGCTGTACCAGCTATACCAGCTGTACCAGCTATACCAGCAATACCAGCTGTACCAGCTGTACCAGCTATACCAGCTATACCAGCTGTACCAGCTATACCAGCTATACCAGCTATACCAGCTATACCAGCCATACCAGCTATACCAGCTATACCAGCTATACTAGTACGGTGGCGGGGACTGTCGATCAGAACATGGCGACATTTCGTGGGCCTGGAGGGTCCTTTGGCCGCCTTCACTGTCGATCGTGCTATTTTCAAAACCCATCGAAAAGGGCACAATCAAGAGCGAAAACCTATTCAGGGCTGCGACGCGGATGGGCCTCCTGCTTTCCGCCATCGCTATCGTGTGTGTACGCCCGAGCATCTTGTGCCCAGGCCGGGAGGTGGACGTTTCTACACATATCTACAGATCCCGCGCCATGCTCGTGCACGCTAGCGTGCTCACCTCGCCACTAATTTGTACCTGGTAGCTGTAGCTGGGATGGTATTATCGTAAGTGATCACAAGCAGTAGAGAGTTAGCGTGTTACTGGCAGGTCAAGATGTGACAACCACCAGTATCATCAGCTGTGAACTGCACCAGTAGTTCGCAAACAGAATGGGATGGGGGGTATAATCACTGCACACAATACAACACGGAGGCAGCGCAAACAAAAAGGAAATACACGAAACGCTGTCAATTTAGATGTATGTGGCGACTACTCACGACCAGCCAAACCATTCTCCAAATAGGAACCATCGAGGGAATACGGTACATATAGTCCAAGAGAAGAGGACTCTATGACCGAATATCCCTCCGTACCTCTGCTTGAACAATTGCTGAGCCTCGTGCTGGTAATCTCGCCGAGTCTTTGCCGCTGTAGACTACGACTCCAAACGGTACTTCCTCCCCCGAGGAGTCTTCGTGGAACATGGTCATTACCAAGCCGTTCAATGTCGCCGGGACGTAATTCGGATTCTGGCGTGAGACGATTGTTGAGTAGGAGCGCGAGGGGGGAGTGGGCGAATCAGACAGCACAATAAGTAGCATTTCTGTTGAGCGCGGTTCACTCGCTTATCACAAACAGGTAATCGTCAGAACAAGCCTCAACGTTTTAATGCGTCGACGCAGCCCAAAGCAAAAACACAGAAACAACCAGAGGTTTACAGGTGGAAGTGGCGTACCTATTATGGCTGGAGGTGGCAGTGTGCCCTTAGCACACAGGTTTTAGCTTTCCGTGATGTTTTTCGCGCGTATAGCTCTGCTCTCGAGACCTACAGCACACGCACAATTCTACGTTTCCAGTGTCCGGGTCTGCTGCCTGCACGCCCACGAGGGCAAACGTGCTAACCCTAACCCCAACGCTAAGGTGCAGACTATACACGAGAGCGGGAGGTACTCCCCGAAGTTCTGGTACAACGTCAGGAGGTGTTCCTGAGACCGCCTCGATCATCTATGACTCAACATTTCGAGGAACGGGTGAGCGACGAAGGGTGCTCGCGTCCTATCGTATCAAAGAGTACTCACGCCAAGAGACAGCTGAATAGACCGTTCATATTTCAGAATTTTCTTGTGGCCCATGCCCCGCCACCTCGTAACCCCCCAGCAATTGGGTCAGCTAGACTACCAGGTAAGGGCGACGACCAACTCTATATGCTACTCAGCCTTCAGGCTGACGCCACGTTTAAGCCGCAAACCCTGGTCGCAGGATTTTATATCGGCTTAGAGCTCAACTCACGAAAACTTCTAGCCCCATGTCGATCCGCATGTCAAGGCCTATGTTGGCGTAGTTGACCGAAAGCCCTCTGTATTTCATGTCCACGATCTGCGACGAACGACACCATGCCAAACGAAGGCCAAGGCAGGGGGTGATATTCACGGTTAATACTGTTAAGGCAGCGTTCTCACTTGGCACCAGGCGCAGCAGTATTACGTTACACTACTATTAATACCAGAAATACACGTGGGAAATTCGGTATCCGTAACACCCGAATATGCGACAGAACGCGCGTGGCACTGCTGGGGTTGTATTGCTCCAATTAGCAATATCAATGACTAAAGAGAATACTTGCAACAAGTGATCACGTTGTATCGTTTCGTAAATGGTATCGATTACGAGGCAGTCTTTGCTGGATGAGGTTGGCTCGAAGTGCCGGGGGCTTCACAATTTGAAAAGGGCGCCCCTCCTGTGTACACGAGCGGATATATAAAGTTCGCTGCTGCTTTGTTGTTGCCGCTCTTATCAGACGGTATTCTGAATGAATGCTTTGGGATTTCAAAGGAGTCTTCGGGGAATGAGCTTCTGCTGCCTGGATGAGCTGCTGTTGTTGCTGCTGCTGTGATGCCCAGATTTTATGCGATGTGGCTCGAGAAGGTAGCCAAACCAAACATGAAAGTTCCCAGTTCTCAGCAGATGTATCCACCGCAGTACTATCGAAGCAAAATCACTTGCACCGCTTTAGCGAGATGTTTCGTTCGTTTTTCTCGAATACGTGCTCGTACACACACCAAAGCTCAACGCGTGACTGTTGCTGCACGTGAACAGGGCCTAGATGCGATATGGTCAGGTGGCGGCAACGCTTGAGGTGCGAGGTGGCCAGGCGACCCGGCGAGGGGCGAGAGCTGTTATACACAGCGGGGAGCATGTCAAACTTGCTGCCCTTTTTTGTGTGGGTTTCCTCTGTCCTGATTGGCTACGGCTGGGCAGGACGCCTCCCCGCGACTACTTGCCAGATTTCGCGATCATGGACGCCCAAGGTACGCGCCAGGGAGCCCGGCCGGGACCTACACATGCGCCGTGGTGTACGCGCGTGTCCATTGCGTGCCCCACACCTAACAGGGCGAGAAACTACCCGCTGCCGGAAGAGAAACTGTGCCCGATGTCCATAAAACTATATATTTGGTACATACACATAGACACATAGACACATGAGTATGAATATAGAGGAAGAAAGCAACGGGCGATGGTATGATATGGACACACATGGTGTTGTCAATATACTGCGAGGTGCTGCAGCAATAAAATGCAGTTTCGTCTCAACGGCTTGCCCGATGCGATTTATTATCGGCACAGACGCCAGTGGCCGCCCAAGGCTTGTGTTGCCAGATCATGAATTAGCCCTCCGCTGTCCAGCATACGAATAGCCTAATACAACAGAGGGGCGAAAACAATCGCCGCCATAAGAACTACACTAGAAATGCCGCCTACCCTTTTACGAAAAACCCGGGTACCCGCGAGTTGCCCATCCCGTCAATACTTGTTACGATTACCACACTACACGCCGAGGATCGGAGCCCGGGTACCCTCTGTCTCACCATGGAAACCCCGGGGATAACAACATATCGCCTCGGGAATCGCATCCCCTGGGCAGTATTTCGTGAAAACAACATACCCAGGAAACATTTTTCAGAGCTCTGCCGGGCCTGTGAGATAGCTTAGCAGTAAAAGTTAATCATTTTCGCCGGAAAACAGGTACTCGCGGGTACCCGGGCACTCGGTGTTTCACCCTGGAGGGCAACTTGTTATCCCGTAGCCACGCCCCTCGGTCCCCTGGGCAGTATTTCATACAAAAGCTATGGAGGAAAGCCATTGCGAAATTATATTTTATATCTCACCCATCTCGCATCTCGCGGTGTTCCGGGTATTCGGGTGTGAGAGGGATACCAGGGTAAGTAGGCTGGCGAAGACAGCTGATGGCTAGCCATGTTGATAATTTCGCTAAGGGGAGCGAGGAGAGCCAAGCCAGCTAATCAGCCCGCCCTGGTCGAGGGGGGCTCACCTAAAAAAAAACATAGGGTACTCTGGAATCCCGCATCAAACTATCAACATTCTTCCTGAAACGCAACGAGAAAACATAGCAAAATAAGTCGGAGAATCGGCACCTCCAGGAAACGACTACTAAACGAATCAAACTACTGCGATAACTATCAATAGTTGCGCTGACTCACAGCTCTACAGTAGGTATGATACCATACCAGCACGTACGAGTACGCGTAGGGGTCTACAGTCTACACATCCTTCCTGCCTGTATACCTGGTATACTGTACCCTGGTAGACGAGTGTCGACAATACAGCACCAATGCACCAATGCACCAATGCCGCAATGCAGCAATACTCGCAGCGTCGCATCGTGACAGAAGTATGATTGATTATACCTGGTGCCTGGTATCGCAAACTTCAAAGGAAAATGTCCTACATATATACCAGGTACATAATACTCACACTACATGTATGTCAAAATATACTGCTGTACTACCAGGTACAGAGTACAAAGTAGCAAAAGTGCACGAGGCCAGCGTTCCTGGTATGTGCCATGATTATTATGCTTGCCATTCGATATTGTGTAGTGCTGTTCCAAAAGAATACAACAGAAAGTGAACGAGTACGTAGGCTGCTGCCGGAGAGGTGTCCGGACTACTGCCTGTTGATATTGCTGAACGACCTTCGGCCTGCCCCGTCCTTGGGGTGGGCCGAGGAAGTCCGCCAGGACCTGCAGCGGTCTAGCGACAGTCACACGAACATCAAGCTTCGGACTAGGTAGAGAGGGAACCTTGCGCGGTCCGGCCGGTGGCCTGCTCGCTTGAAGGACCGCGTGGGGTGGTGGCAGTGTCTGTCATTTTCAACCCCGACGCAAAGGAGTTCATCCCTCAGGAAGGACGGGTACATCACCACAGCAGAGAGCGCTATGTGGGCAGCCGGTGGAGTGGAGAGGCTGGCCACAGCGTGGGTATGCATGCACGACAGGGAGGACGGGAGTGTCGGCGTTGGCTGGGACGGCTGCACCCAGCCAACGGAAAGCAAGGCGCGTACCGGGCTACGAAACGGAGAGCCCCTTTCGCCATAGAGAAAAAAAAGAAACAAAAGAGAAAAAAAAGAAGGAGGGGACGAGCCTCACGTCGGCTGGCAAAGAAAGCAGCACGTGATGCTCGTAAGAGACAGAAGGACGCACTTGTGACGGTAGCGACTTACAATATGCGCACCCTGGCTGCAAAGGAGAAGAACGGGTACGGACACGACGAGCGTGTACTGGCGAAAGGACGGCAACTCGGCTGTGGCTTCATTGGCCTGCAGGAAACTCGGAGATCCGGCAGCACGACAATTTGTGCGGCAGGGTATCGCGTTTTCTGTTCAGGCCAGAAAAAAGAAGCTGCCCGGCAAGGGTTGTACGGAGTAGGTCTAGCTGTCAAGGAATCGTTATGCAGTGAGTATGTGTACACTCATCAGTTCGTTGACTTGCAGCTAATGTCTATGCGCTTTGGCCTGGCTAGCAAATGCGAGGCAGTTAACTTGGTCGTTGCGTATGCTCCAACTGACTGTACCAGGTACCAAGGACGCCGAACTGAAACAAACGTATTTTTGGCAGAAGCTGGAGGACTTATGAGTGGAAAAAAAACGAGGAAAGAGTGTCTGTTTGTACTGATGGATGCCAACGCACGAACTGGACAGGGGATGGAAGGGGGCGGTGATGATGAAAGTAGAGTGTATGGAGTATACGGACGTAATGTTCGTAATAATAACGGCAAACCACTGCTGTCGTTCGCCACCAACTGCAAGCTAGCTCTCACCAACACGTTTTTCAGCACGCGTAAGGGTAGGATATCGCATACCTGGTACACACAACGACACCAGCCTGAATGACAGAAAGCGGATCCACTACATCCTAACCCGCCAACCCCATCGATCTAGAGTACATGTGTTCAAGTCGTCCTACACCCTCCTCCCTCGGCTAAGGCTGACTCAGACCACAACAACTTGTATATCAAAGTCCGACTCAGTGGTCACTTTGCACCCAACAGACAAATACGTGGACCGAAAAAATGCCGAGAGTTCGACAGGCAGCTTTTTCTGTCCGATGGAAAGTGTCGTGAACGAGTAGTCGCCAGGGTCATTTCCACTCTCAACCAGCCTATCCAGCCCCGCAATACGTCTGGTATGGTTGAGTATTCTACCACGGTTATTATTGATGCAGTCGAAAAACAATGTACCACCCCCTCCACGTCGCCATCGAAGACATAGGTGGCGTGAGTCTGCCGAAACCTCGGCCGCATTCGTATCAGCAT
>JBBMHQ010084751.1:0-11254 GCA_037834295.1 Postelsia palmaeformis | reverse complement strand
ATCGATTATCATTTCAGGATCAACTTTTATTACCCTCGATGAATTACACTCGAGCGCTGTCCTCAGTGTGCTTGTCGTGTTTTTGTGATGTCGCAGTTGGTGCGAGTGTGGAGAGAGACCAGTTGGGACCGTCACAGACCGCACCCCAGCAGGCGAGGTTTGGCTTCAAGACTGAACATCTGACTTTTTCATCGGAAAACCAAGAACGAGAGGCTTGGACAGATTAATCGAATCTATTTCCATGATCTACTGCTCATGTAAATATTTCAAAGCGCGAGAGAGGTCTACATCCGATCGGTGTGATCTACCCTGTTTGTTCGGGTTGCCGTGTGTGAGTCGTACATTTTGTAGGTGGTCTAGGTCGAGTTTCCTGGGTTGGATCTGTAGTAGAGCAGTATTCAGATCCTGCACGACATATCAGAGCGTCAAGATAGGATCTAGAGGGACGGGGCATATGCTTTGCCAGAGGGGTTGCATCATGCTTTTCAGGCGGCTTCGTTTGAACTCGCTCGGAAAGCTTCGTGCACGATGCAAACAAGAAAACAAAACTAATGAGAGAAACATCTACCCGCCGCTTGATAAAGCGACACTCTCAGCAATGGCTCGAGCAGGAGGCACATTCACAATTTACAACAGGGCCTGTGACCTTGTCTGTCCGGCACGTACGGGGCTAGTTGACCACTGTGCGGAATAAAGCTGGTTTCGATGGCTGGCGTATACCGGCAATCGCGTAGAGGCGCGTTCTAGGAGGGGGGAAGCACCTTTCCGCTATCAAATGGTTCATCAATGACGGGGCTCCTTATCCCATAATCGTCAAAATCCAAATTTTGTTTCGAAAGACATACTCGGTAGTTTGTTCTTTTGTTTGCTTGGGCTATGGGATTATTCATCGGGGGATGCAATTCGATGATTGCTGAGATTGCTAAAAACAATTTACGTGTGAGGTATACGCGTAGAGATCTATACATAGCTGAGGGACCTCAGAAAATGTAGGGTGAGTCTCTATCGTAGAACGCCTCGAGAGGGACCGTTCACAACCGTACCCCTTTTTTCTAGAATATAACACGTCGCCACTCGCATTAAAACCCTCTCCGTACGCGCCTCTGACAATGATCCATTTCGAAGCAAATGACGTACCACGCGCCGCCAGATGAATAGCCGCACCCAATAGCCAGGCGCGCCCCTCCCCCCCCGCAAACAACGTGCAGCCTATAAATGTAAATGGGACAGACTGACTGCAAAAACATCCAAGATTCAAGATTGGGCGCTTCTTCAGGCGCCGAGGAGCCCAGGCCAGTCAGATCATCTTGGGCCTGAAAAACACCTCTTCTACCACACGGGAGTACAACACCGCATTGTACTGGTCAACTATACCGTATACTGTACACAGGCATATGGCTCATGATGGTGAATAGGCACAAGGCATACCGCAACCATATACCAGTGTGAAGAACTCGAAAACAACCATTCCAACTTTGAAGCGCGAAAAAGTAAATGCACCAAGAAGACCAACACCACTTTAGGACTCCGGTTCCGTCTTGAGGGCAAACCACTGTAATTCTGAGTATTTTGACCTCCAAACGGGACTATGTGAAAGAACGAAAGTCCGCCCCCGACGAGCAGGTATGCTCGCACCGTGGCACTACGGCCGTGATGCACAGAGGTGGGCGGGAGCCCTCCATACCGAAAAAGTAACGTAACCCAATGAAGCTGTCATCCATATTCAGGTCCGTGTCACAAGCGGTTCCTAGTAGGATGCTGCTCGCCCTTCATGCGACTCGCCTAACTCCTCACGTCGCCTGGCGCTGGCGGGTGCAAGCAATAGCAGCCTGCTTGGTGGATGAAAACCCGACGGGCTCTGTCCCAGCATTGTATAGGCGTGTGAGGGCTTATATGGTAGTACGACTGCGGCCATGCACGATATTCAGTACGCACGAAATCGAGCTCCGGTTGGCGAACAACAAACTTCTGAATCACCTTTTAAATGCCAGAAGGTATCGCTCGGATTGGCCGATGTTTTCATAAATATGCCGTGCGTGGGTTTTCACACGCCTCCCTATAAGAAACCCCCCAAGGTACTTGAGCAACGCCGTAACGGTATGAGGGTGGTGCCTTGTCTTGCGAGCTCCTCGCATCCCGAGGAGTCCAGCATCCCACCAGAAAAGGTGCTTGGTTCCCGCAACCAGACCAAGCTTGAGGCCCTGCTACGTTTCTTTGGTCCCATAAACAGTATAGCTCCCTTGATTAGACTCCACCACTGGTAAAAAAATAGCATATCGGAAAGTGCCGCCCCTATCCTCAGTTCGACTTTTTACTGTGACGTGTTGACAAGCAACAAGCCTTCTGCATAGTAAGAACGCTATTTGAAACGCCAAAACACCACGCAAGAAGGAATGCGGTTGTGTACTTACCAGCCAATATCAATATTAACTTAACAACGACTTCAAAGTTACACTATTACGGGAGACCATAGTTAATAGGACCAAATATTGTTACTCAAAATAGGTAAATATATAGGATTTTGTTCGGCCCCCAGGTCCTATTAACTATGGCTCCCCGTAATACTACAGCCCGTGTCACCGAAAGCGCTGAATAATGGCATTTCAACAAAGACGTTCCGTATCGGCATTGTACCTAGAGTACCGAACATTTGATGGGCTGAATGATGGCAAATCAACAAGACATGTCACTGTTGGACGAATATAAGGCATATATATATATATATATATATATATATATACTACATTCATTATCTCTACAACATCAAAGTGATATTCGACCAAAAGTGCCCGACTATGTTAGCACCATACCAGGTACCTCAGAACTGTTAATGAGTACTGGTACCTGGTATCAAGAAGGCAAACAATACGAGTGAATAAACAAGACGAAACAAGAGTGGTTGTTGGTACGGTCGGTCCTACATATGATATGGAGATGTGTCCAGCTAATACTCAACCGAGGGACGACGAAAAAGGCCAGACGTAAGACCAAGCGAAAAGAGGGCGGAGCGAAGACAAAGCAAGAAGAGCGCAGAGCCGAAAAGCCAAAACATGTCTACACTCAACCACCGCGGCCTCATTCGTGTACCACTAGTTCTGCACTATATTCGGTCGAATAAGAAGCGCACATCAAGCTACACATCTACGTTTTTTATGCTTTCGTAGGTCTATTCCGCACGCACAACGTTGACAAGCGTCGTTCATTCGTTTCCTGATCTCCCTCACCAAACGAATACACTAGACAAATTTCAAACAACCCCCTACCACATGTGTTGGTTGGAGTGCAGGAAAACAAGGTTGAAGGGCCGTTCGGGGTTTCTGTGACACTAACTGTGTTTCCCTGTTTCGGGGTGATCTGGCGTGAAACCACAGATATACCGCGATAAACCGATATCATATATCATACCATTGAGATACCGCCATGTACGACATATCGAGGTATCGTATCAATATCCCGAGATTTTGGGGCTAATATCGAGATAGTGCACTCCGTCAAAATAATTATTGATGCCGAACACTGCCAGATACCGAGAAGACGGTCGGTTATAAATCCATTGGGTCCACATTCCTCATCGCGGAGCCAACGTCTCGGGAAGCAGTCATGCCATGGAAGCGCGCCAACTAGGACGCGCCCCGCTCCACGGGATATATCCGTTATAGATCCATTGGGTCTAGTCCCCACCTACCTGCGAGCCAACGGCTCGGGAAGTAGTCTTGCCATTGTTGCGTTCATCCATGCGACGGTCTCCGGTTGGAGCCCCTAAGTAACCCCCGTGCGGCGCGAAGTTCAGGTGAGTCTTCCACACCGTCTTGGCCTGGTCTTCCGAGCATTTAAGCCCAATAAAGGCGGCTAGATCAATCAGCACCAGGTGGGTCTCCTGCGATGTGAGATGTCGAAAAAACCCCGCAACGGTTCACCTCAAGTCAGACGTCCACACAGCAACCACGGACTAGATTTTTCGCGAGGAAGGTGAACGTGAGACCCTAGTTTTCGACAAGGTTTGGCTGTGCCTTGTTTTTTTCTCCCCTCTTTCCGTCTTGTTTTTTTTAGCAATGCCACCTCAGAGGGGTGGTGCCTTTGTGCCTTTTTATAAAACGTACTATTAAAATGACGAGCCGAATTATGTCCCCCGATACAGGACTTCGAACACCATGTGTTCGAGTAAACCCGACAACAGTTTTTCCACGCCGGTCCTAGAACGGTCCTAGAACACATGTGCTCCATTCATCATGTATACCGGCATACTAATAATTTCCCACCATTAATAAAGGAGCTGATCCGATCAGAACATATTGCCTCAGCATGCAAAAAAACGCAGTAGCTCCTTGTGTTTTTCCTTGCTGGTAACAATCTGTACAAGTAAATCGACGCAAAAATGAGAAAAACAACAACAATCCCAGCGGTCCATGTGGCGTCAAGGGGGCGATCGTATGGGGGAGTGTGGGGAAGAGGGTGCACTCGATAAGAGAGATGTACTCGGTATCATGAATGGCCGTAGTCGTGTGACCATAGATCCTCGCATCCCTACAATGCCGGGACGGAGCATGTCAGGTTCTCATCGACCAGGCAGACATTGCTTGCACCAAACGCGAAGCGCCGTGAGGTGTTCGGCGAGTCGCATGAAGGGTGAGCTCTATCCTACTCCGAACCGCTTGTGAGGCGGGCTTACCTATGGATGATAGCTTCAATGAGTTGCGTTTTTCCCGGTGTAGGCATTTCCAGAGACAGCAGTGGGAGTACTATTTAACTGCCTTACCTTGAACACTATGTCATACGATCAGTTCCCTTGTGCCGAGTAAA
This sequence comes from Postelsia palmaeformis, assembly GCA_037834295.1. Taxonomy (NCBI): domain Eukaryota; class Phaeophyceae; order Laminariales; family Laminariaceae; genus Postelsia; species Postelsia palmaeformis. The sequence goes on along the minus strand of JBBMHQ010084751.1, from coordinate 6,454 downwards.
GTTTTTCCACCTCGCATAAATGATCTGACTCGACAACCAGCTGTTGGGGACCGCCAAAAACAATAAAAAACAGTACATGGTTGTTTAGCCCACGTAGTGAATGGCGGGGCGACACGGTGTGCTCTCAGTAGCTCTTGAAGCGTGCTGCAAAGTAGTTGTTCACCTAAAAGGCCTATTGAGCAGTGTCGCCTGCCCGTTATCAACAGTCCCCCTGAAATCGCTTCGCGGAGATGGGATTCCCCAGCGAGGCAGTGCGCAGAGTAGTGCCGCTTGCCTGTGTAGTGCCGGTCTAGCTGGCTATAAACAGCGCCTACCAACACTGCAGAAGGGCCGTTACTGCACAGGGGTAAGGCACATGACCCATATTAGGAGCGCAGTCACATATTGGGGGGGAAAATCAGTCAAATTGTAAGTAGATTGCCCCAACAATGGGACTGCATTCCTAAATGGGCTCTAACAGACGGGGGCTGTTTAACTGAGGCAATGTCCAATATGGTCGTGTGTCGAGTTGCAGTCCCAGGCTACGGGATCGGTCTTCGCTTGACACAAACAATTTCCCCCCCGAATTCCCTCACGCTATTAGTCACTGGGAATTGACGGAAACCTCCCGGGAACATCCTACCGGATGACATGTTAATACCACTGTGTTCTTGTCAAAGCCGGCGTCTGTGTAAGCTCTATAGAGCTTCTCAAGCGACCCCCCCCCCCCCCCACACACACCAGAAACTCTAGGTGCACTTCTAGTACCCTAGCATGCGTGTCTCCGGAAAATTCAGGGGGTGATGGACACGCCTCACAAAGCTGCAGTTGGAGACAGCTTGAACGGCTGTCTTAACGTCGCGGTGTACGGGTCTGGTATATCTAGACAACGCCTGCCAGGAAAATTTACAGCTTTTAGGGAGCTGTTGACTGTATATAGGCAATCGTTGTGAGAGAGTATTGAAGGCAATGTCGTCTGCTGTGCGTTTCGACGCACCCCTCTAACCTGAGCACTGGGACTTGGAAATCGAACCTCACAACCTGAAATATTGATGCGTGTAGAGTGTCGAGGCTATGCATCTCCCTTGTCGGAGACAGAGCAGCCACATGCACGAATAGTTTCACCCATTGTTGCAAAGGACGTGAATGTATACGATCGTGCTCGAATAAAACGAAAACAGGACACGGCACTCTTTCTTTCTAGTCCTCGGCATACTAGGGGTGCGGGGGTGGGTATACTAGCATGAGCCAAAATCAATGTAATTTGTTCATTTCGTGCTGAAATCTCTCATCATTAGGGTTTCTTTGTAAATTCACCGTTCTGACTTGGGAAGGAGTGCACTCTAGGAGAATTTTCATGTAGTGATACATACTAAACCCGAAGCTCTAGACTTCTGTCCACGTTGTCTATTTGATTGCGCCCGGCGCCGGCGGGGGTGTACAAGTTGAAAAGCGACAGAAGTGTTTGGGGGTGGAGCGGGGGGAGAGACACGGCACCAACCTGATCATCCTCGTACAAGACAAGGTGCGATGACGCTTTCACCACCGTAGACGTGTGCCACACCCATCGCTGGTGTGTCCAAGAAACCAGGATCTGGTCAGCGTGGAGCAGCAGATGGTGTCAGAGCAGGAAGCTTGAGCGGGCACGGCAGAAAAGGGTACGGGCATGGTTTACAAACCCTGTCCTTCTTTCATCGGGAGCGTGGGTGCTACCGCAGAGGTCGTATGTATGTAGCACCCCATTTCTGAGCCTTCGAACTCAAGAAGACCTCTACATACTTGAAACCCCGAAACCGACTTTACGCGAAAAATTGCAGGCTACTACAAAATCCGACAAACAATCCTGTGTTTTGCATGCCTATAACGTTACACAGTGCGCCAAGAATACAAACGGAATAAGCTACAAACCATGTAAAACACCTACCTGCATGAGCTCGAGCGCTCGAAAAATAATGCCTCAGGAGGCCACCAAACAGGCGCAACCCGTATCGCCGTGGGATGAGTCCGACGAGTCCAGCAATAATACATACCCACCTCGAAGCGTTGCGTCAAATAAATCGTCCGCGGCGATGTTCATCACCCAGTCCGATTTGAAGTTCTCGATGCGCATCTTCCTCTCCGACATCACCGCGTTTCTCGGATCTCGCTTAACCACGACTGTCCTGGGATTGGAAGCACGGACGCACTCAGCCAAAGAAAGCGAGGAGAAGCAACAAGCGAGAAGTCGCGCGGATGCACGTCCGAGATGGCCGGGGTAGCAGCACCTATGCGTCCTGAGGTTCCCCCCACGAGGAGGCCTTACAGCTTCACCAAAAAAAGGCGTGCACCAATACGTATAAGTTCGGACGCAGCAATGTTTTTTCGACGGAAAAAGTCTGGCCCACGAGGCTCCCTGCATGTATTACAGTGAAATTCTCACGAACCCCATGAAAAAGACGGGGTCGCAGAGAACGTGAAACAGCACAAGATAAGCCACGAAAATCCAAGATCAGGCGTATATCTTCCCGACCAGACCGGTATAACCCTCGAAGTTTCAAGGCCGCAGTCATGTTTTGGGGAAAAACCACTTGAAGTTTGACTGTCTTTTTCCTCAAAAGGACTGCCTTCTTAGACGGGTTGCCCAATATCGTTGTGGAACGCTTTTGATAGCATCAACAGTGGTTTGTTATGAGGATACTGGTCAGATAGTTGGTAGCCTCTGACATTGTTCATCGGATTACACTTTGCGCTTTCCTCGGTAAGGATACGATAGTGATGGCTTACCAGTGACTTGTCTACAGTATAAAGCTCCTCAAGCGAAGGCCCTCAAAAGGTAAGTAGGCGCTACTCCTACCGTGGGAGGTCTCACTAAAACACGGGCACTACGGAGCACTGAAAGCTTTTAGTCCAGCGAACGATCTCAAGACCTCGTTTGATATCGAAAAGAGCATACCCTGGTACCCATTATTCCAACATCACCGCCAGACAAGCCCATAGGTGTGTCCTCATCTCCAAAAGGTACTTCTCGTTTAGTGCTGAAAACGTGATAAAACACGGATTCCAAGTAATATTTTCTCGTGGCAAAAGCCGACTTGCCACACTTCTTTCCACTATGGACTTGACTCATTTAGCGCCGCAGTCCCGTTTTGGGGACAAGCCACTCATACTCTAAGTAATCCGTCCGAAAACGGGACTGCAGTCTTAAAGGGGTTCAGTCGGATGGCCCTAAAAGGGTACGCTACAAACTATGGGATTCCGCCGATAGACGGAGAAACAATACTCGTAGGCGCTACCCTTTCCTGACCGTGAAAAAATGAGTTTTGCCTTCTGACCTCCGGGTCTACGCTGCTAGTCATGAGCTCGAGGCAAGTCGCCGAGGTATCCCCCAGGCAATCGACTAGTCGGTCGCTGGCCGCGTGGGGGTTTCCTCTGACTTGCACGGTAAGTGTTCTTCGAACCCGTTGATGTGCATTCTTCCCCTGTTGTGGCAGCCATTGTACTCCTCGTGTAGGTCCATGCGGGTGATGATAGCCCTCCCTACAAATAAAAAGCGCGGAAACAAAAAAAACAACCAAAAACCTATAACGAAACAGAATGAGGGTCATTCTTCTTATGGGAGAGTTTTTTTTTCTTCCATACTTTCGACATTTTTTTCGCGCAATTTTTCAGACTTCCATATTTTTTACATTTTGTTTTGTCCAAATACTGGGATGTTAACGAACTTGTTTTTTTGCTTCTGGCAAGTTTCACAAATTTCATATTAATAGTGACAGAACGCCTCCGTTTATTGAGACATATCTCTAATTATTTCCAAATGTTGGAAAATATTGAAAAAACGCCCTCCGACAAGAATGGGCCTAATATGGTGCCCAGGGGTGATCAGAAATTTTGCACACGCACGCCAGACAGGGAAGTGATTCCGGTACTTACTGGACCCTGATCCTTCAGGCTTAGATACACTTCTGAGCCGTAGGATGTGCAGGCAGCTCACACATAGAACAGGTGTACCTATTTTCCCTAAACTATGGTATCAAGATCCCCTCACCTGGCATCCTGAGCTAGCTCATGCGCATCAGAGACACGCATTTCCCGAAAGACTTCTTGCGGAGGACCATAGTTAATAGGACCGAACGTTGTATCAAGTAAAACTAGGGAAACGCATAGGTTTACGAGTCCATCGTTGTGTAGGTCCTATTTACTATACCCCCCCGTAGTAGATAGTAGATCACGATAAAGGGGGTATCGATCGTCTGCCCGCCGGATGGGTTGAATGTTGTCAAGGGCCGGGATTTTTCGTGGGGCATAGTAGCTCGTGTTGAGGGTTGCAGCAAACTTACCGAGAATTAGAGAGGCCTGGTGCCATGATGTTGCTGGAGCTAGCCCGGGAAGGTAAAACGGAGAACGGCCAGTCAGAGTGCCGTTTTCGGCTCCGTATCGACTGATTTCACCCGCTTCGGAGCCGACTTTGGTTTCACCAAGGCAACATGTTCGCCCTCAATCGGAAGATATCAGGCAGGCAGTAGAGATAGGACAGGTTCGTCTACCTTGTCCCAAGCTTTGCCCCTTCGCGGAGTAACCTGACCACTATTGACACCGGTGACTTTCCCCTCCGACGACATGGAGCGTGCGCCACTCGGCAGAAACGACAGCAATGAAAAGGGACGACAAATCGGGAAACGAAGACCCTCATAATACAACAAGTATTTAGCACAGCCTCGGATAGGCAGATCATCGCTTCCCGCTTCATGATCACCTGTTTTCCAGTTTTAAGAAAACACATCTCGTGCCTTGCTGGATGAGAGCCGTATATCACCCGCATGGTAAACACAGCGCGTGCTTCCTGGATTGGATCTGCAACTCCCGCAAGCATGCTTATGCTCAACAACCTCACACGACGGCAGGTTCATGAACTACCGGGTATTATTAGTACACGATGTTCCGCTGTAGATCACGATCTGCCACCACTGGTGTATGAATGGATGGGCGTGATTATTTTATGCTCGGCACCTTGTTATTTAGCACTGCGCTGCTGCGCAGAAACTTCCTCTGACTTTCAGTTCCAATGGGAGTGCGGGCTTGAAAAAGGCGTTACATACATTCCCGTTTTGGGGCGTCAGAGAGAAGCAACCCCCGCCCCCCCCCCTCTGCTGCTGTAGATGGCTTGTTTAACACGTGTCTTTTATTTCGTTTTGTTGCGATGTATCGCATTAACCTCTTCCTTCGAGAACGCAATTCTGCTTCTAGGACAAATCACTCGAAGTCATAGCAGTTTGTCCACAAAATGGGATTGACTGTGGTCCTTAAAGGGCTTAGCAGGGCTCACCAAAAAGTGTATACACAGGGTCGGATTGTCGCTGCCATCGGTAGTCTTGGTCATCATCTCGTACTCATCTCGAACTCGCACTTCGGCCCTGGATAGTTGGGGATCACCCTAAGTCCTCCCATCTCACACCTGTCGATTTACGCAAACATTTAGGATACAAAACATAGAGTACGCACGTGTAGTGAGAACCAAGGGGCGAAGACAGCAATGAAAGCGGACGGAGCTAGTACGTATGTGCATTTTTTTATTGCTGCTGTTTTCCTCTTCCGGTACGCTTGCGAGCGATCAGTGTATGGCACCAGTTCATGTTACCGGTCAAAAAAGGCAACCAACCGATAACATCCATAATCATGTACAAGCCCATCTATTGTCAGGTAGCCGCGGGGAGGTGGTTGTCAACGGACCACTTCAAACGGCACTAATATATCTGTCCAGAGTGATACCCGGTATGTACCCACCTGGACATAAATATTACGTCCTATTTCGTTTGATGTTGATGTATAAAATATTCTTGAATTTTTGGACAACGCACCACCCCCGGACACATGCCACCCTGGACATGAATATCAGGCACTATTTTATGCTAAAGTTGAGGTATGAACGATTCTGCTATATTCAGGGATTAGCCCCCCCCCGCTATTATATATAGGTTGGGTTGGCGTCGGTTGGCAAGGGCACTGTAATACATGCAGCTTACTACGCGAGCTATTAATAGACAACCAAGGTGCCGTTCTTATTTTTTTTTTTGGCGGTCGGTCACAGCTGGTTGTCGAGCTAAATCGCTTGTGCGAGGTGAACAACCTCTACTCCGCACAAGTGGGAATTATCGTATCACGTAGCGTTTATGGTGAGGCAGTTACGTACAGTAGTGCTCCTATTACTGTCACTGGAAATGCCTACGCAGGACATTAAATCGACACATTGAAACTGTCATACGTGTGTAAGTCCGCCTTAAAAGCGGTTCTTTGTACGATTCAGCAGCTCACCCTTCATGCGACTCGCCAGACACCTCACGGAGCTTCGCGCTTGCTTGGTGCAAACAATCAAGGTCTGCCTGGTCGGTTGAAGACCCGAAATGTTTCGTCCCGGCATTGTAGGGATGAGAGGGTCTATGGTCATACGACTACGGCCATGCATAGGACCGCATACTTGTAGTCCATCGAGTATACGCCA
>JBBMHQ010084750.1:8832-24315 GCA_037834295.1 Postelsia palmaeformis | reverse complement strand
TCGTTGAACCGACTAGGGTATATACGATTGAATTTAGGTAACGAACAAAAACCCGACGGCTGCGCTGGTGTGAGGTTAAGTGAAGCGGTCGCGGCGTCTGCATGGTTTTTCATGGGACGATTGATCGTCGTAAAGTAAACGGTTGTTCAGTCCGGACTGGCCTCCATTTGATAGTAAACGTGAGTCATCACCTGGTAATGACTGCAGTATGGGCGTTGTCGAAACGCTAAAACTTTTTTGTTTTGTATCAATGATGCTCCAACCAGATGGCTCCACTTACCGATTGTTGTCGTTTTTGCCGATGTCGGGCTCAGAGTGGTAGGCTTTTCCGTTGGACTTGGTGTCGTCGTCGGCGCTCCAGTAGCTGTCGTCGGCGCTGAGTTTATCGGAACAGTAAAATATTATTAGGCGAAGGCTGAGGCAGTAAAAATCGCTGATTGCATCGAACGAATATTGAAACGATTCCGCCATGACAACTACGAGGTTCCTAAGTACTTCGTTCAACACCGTCGAGTTTGTTAGGTTGATTTTATGTACCGACGGCTAAATTCCACGGCAGTGCTGGAAGCATATAGAGTGAAAGGTTTGCTGCGTCTGCAGGTTCGAAAGTTACGATCGGTTGTCGTACAGTGAACGCTTCCTTAATCCGAACCGGCCTTCGTTCGATAGACAGCTTGAACAATTATCTGGCAAGGACTGTGTCGGCGTTGTCGGAGTGCAACTTTCTTTTGTGTTTTGTAATTGAGGATGATTAATGCACCAGACAGATGCCTGCACTTACGCATGGTTGTCGCAGTTGGCGATGTCGGGCTTAAAGTGGCAGGCCCTTCCGTTGTGCTTGGGGTCGTCGTTAGCGCTCTAGTAGCTGCCGTTGGCGCTGGATTTGTCGAATAAACGGAGGGTAATGAGGTTCGTGGGGACTTCATTGAAACCGACCAGAGTATCTATGGTTGACTTTGTGCACCGACGGCTGAATTCGACGGCTGCGCTGGTAGCATGTCTAGTGAAGCGCTTGCTGCGTCTGCAGGTTTGAAAGTGACGATTGATTGTCAAACAGTGAGCGCTTCTTCAGTCCGGACTGGCCTCTATTCGACATTCAACCTTGACAAATCACCTGGCAATCATTGTGTCGGCGTGGTCGAGATGCAACTACCTAGTTTGTTTTTTTGATGATTGATGCTCCAAACAGATGGCTGCACTTACCCGTTGTTGCCGCTTTCGCCGATGTCGGGTTCAGAGTGGTAGGCCCTTTCGTTGGGCTTGGTGTTGTCTTTGGCGCTCCAGTAGATGATGTCGGTGCTGGGTTTGTCGAATATGTGGAAGGTAACTTGGTGAACGTGGAGGCAGTAAATGTAGCTGACTGCATCGAACGGAGATTGTTTTGATTCCGCCACGACAACTACATGGTTCGTGAGTACTTCGTTCAACGGACCCGAGTATCCGTGGTTGATTTTATGTACCGACGGCCAATGTTGACGTCTGCGCCGTTAGCATTCTGTGTGGATCGTATGATACAAACTGTAGGTTAGAGAGATACGATTGATCGCCGTTCCTTTCACGCTCTTCCCGTCCGAACTGGCCTCCGTTCGATATTCGAGGTGACAATTACGAAGCATCCACTGTGCCGGTGTCGCCGAGTAAAAATCCTATCATGTATATAACATTGGTTCTTCAAGCAGATGGCTGCACTCACATATGGTTGTCGCTGCCACCGGTGTCAGGCTCAGAGTGGCAGGCCCTTCCTTTGGGTTTGATGTCGTCGCCGTCGGCACTCCAGTAGCTACCCTCGGCGCTGGATTTGTCGAATGAGCGGAAGATAACTCAGTGAATGCCGAGCCAGTGGTTATCGCTGGTTGCATCGAACAGAAATTGTCAAGATTCCGCCATGACAACTACAAGGTTCGTGAAGACTATGTTCAACGGACCAGAGTATCTTTGTGTGACTTTCTGTACCGACGGCTGGAACCGACGGCTGAGCTGGTTGCATTGTAAGTGCACTGTATGATACGAACTGTAGGTTAAAAATATACGATTGATCGTCGTTCGTTGTACGCTCCTTTTGTATGAACTGGCCTCCGTTTGATATTCAAGGTGAACAACTACTAGCATCCACTGTGCCGGCGTTGCTGAGATGACAAAACCAATTCTGTATATCTGATTGGTGCTCCAAACAGATGGCTGAACTCACCCATGGTTGTCGCTGCCACCGGTGTCGGGCCGAGAGTGATAGGCCCTTTCGTTGGGCATGATGTCGTCGTCGGCGCTCCAGTAGCTACCGTCAGCGCTGAATTTATGAACAGGGGTAATGATAGTTTTCAAAAAGCTGAGACAGCGTTCGCCGCAGATCGCATCGAACAGAAAACATGACAAATCTGCCATGACAAGTAGGTTCGTGTGAACTTCGTTCAACGGACCCGAGTTTATTTGGCTGATTTCATTTACAGACAGCTAAAATCGAAGGCTACGCTGGTGGCATGCAGTGTGGAGCGGTTGCTTCTAACTTTCGGTTTGAGAATGCAATTTAATCGTCATTCATCAACAGCTCATTTCGTCCGGACTAGCCTCCGTTCTATATTCAACGTAAACATCACCTAGTATCGACTGTGTCGGCGTTATCGAGATGCAAAACCCATTTTTGGTATCTGATTGTTGCTGGCTGAACTAACCCATGGTTGTCGCTGTCGTCGGTGTCAGGCTCAGAGTAGCAGGCCCTTCCGTTGGGCTTGGCGTCGTAGTTGGCGCTCCAGTTGGCGCTCCAGTAGGTGTCGGCTCTGGATTCGTCAAAAAGGCAAATGCTAAATTACTCAATGCTCAATGCTGAGCCAGTGATCATCGCAGATTGCATTAAACGGATAATGCTACGAATCTGACATGAGAAATATGGTCGTGTGGCCTTCGTTCAACGAACCTGAGTACCTATTGTGGTTTCTAGTTGTGACCGACGGCTGAATTTGACGGCTACGCTGGCAGTATGCCTTGTCGAGCGTTTGCTACGAACTGCAGGTTTCAGGGTTGCGGTCAATCGTCGTACAGTAAAAGCTTCGCTAGGCCGGACTGGCATCCGTTCGATATTCAAAATAATCAGTTTGGCGCTCAAAACAGATGGCTGACCTCACCTATGGTTATCGCTGCCGGTGTCAACCGCAAGGAAGCAAGCCCTTCTGTTGGGCTTGGTGTCGCCGTCGGCGCTCCAGTAGCTGCCGTCGGCGTTGGAGTTATGAACAGGGATAATGATAATTTTGTGAACTCTGAGCCAGTAATTATCGCTGATTGCATCGAACGGAGAACCTCACGAATCTGCATGACAAGTAGGTTCGTGAGAACTTCGTTGAACGGGTCCAACTTTATTTGGCTGATTTCATTTACAGACAGCTGAAATCGATGGCTACGCTGGTAGCATGTCGTGGGAAGCGGTTGCTCCGAACTGTCGGTTTGAGAGTGAAATTTAATCGGCATATATTGAAGGCTCACTCAACCCAGACTGGCCTCTGTTCGATATTCAGCGTGAAAAATCACCTAGTATTAGCTGTGTCGGCGTTATCGAAATGGAAAACCCATTCTTTATATCTGATTGGTGCTCCGAACAGACGGCTGACCCATGGTTATCGCTGTTTCTGGTGTCTGGCTCAGAGTGACATGCCCTTCTGATGGGCTTGGCGTCGTAGTTGGCGCTCCAGTAGCTGCCGTCGGCGCTGGATTCGTCAACAGGGCGGATGGCAATCGCGTGAACGTTGAGCTAGTGTTTACCGTAGATTGGATCAAACGGAAACTCTGAAACATCTAGAACATCTGACAATGTAAGAATTTTTCAGCTTCGCAAGGACTTCGTTCCACAAAGTTTAGTATGGTTGGTTGTGGAGACTTGTGGCGGCTTATTCCGACGGTTGCGCTGGTAGCATAACGAGTGGAGTTTCCGCATGGAGATGCAAATTTGAGCGTATCGGTCGATGGCCGTACGGTGAAAGCTGAGGTGGACGGGCCTGGCCTATGTTCGATATTCAATACTAGTATGAACAATGACCTATTTCGGAGTTTTAGACATGCGATATGCCACTAAATATCAATATATACGATTGGCTCTCGAGCAGAACTTAACCATGGTTGCCGCTGAGGCCAATATTTGGGTCAATTTGGTAGGCCCTTCCGTTGGGTTCAGTGACGTAGATGGCGCCCCAGTAGCTGACGTCAGCGTTGGATTTGCCCACAGAGCCAATAAAAGTAGTATGAATGCTGAGCCAATGCTTACCGCATATTGCATTGAACGGGCAGTGTGAAGCATCTGACATCGCAATTGGTTTCGTAAGGACTTCTTTCGACGAACGCGAACATTCATCGTTGAAGTTTGAATTGACGGCTGACTTTGACGGCTACGGAGGTAGCATGTCGAGTAAAGCTTCTGCTGGGAATGCCACGCGTGAGTGAACCGATCGAACGTCGTATAGTAAACGCTGCGTTAGTCCGCACGCGCCTGTGTTCAATATTTAACGTACATTTATGTGTTATACACACGCAATACCACTAAAAATTATTCACAAATGGCGCCTCAAACAGATGGCTGCACTAACCCATGATTGTTGCTGGGGCTTGTGTAGGGCTCAGAGTGGTGGGCCCTTTCGGTGGGCTTGGTGTCGTCGTTGGCGTCCCAGTAGCTGCCGTCGGCGCTGGATTCATCAACAGCGCGGATGGCAATTTTGTGAACGCTGAGCCTGTGTGTACCGAAGAGATTGCATCATACGGATAATGCCGAACATTCAGCAACAACACTAGGTTTGTAAGGACTTCATTCAAAACACTCGACTATGTATAGTTGAGAATTTTTATCGCCGGCTGAAATTGACGTCTACGCAGGTTGCATGATGAGTAGAGCTTGTATTGTGGATGGTAGGTCGATCGATCGTCGGTTGATAAACGCTACGTTTGTCCGCACGCGCCTGTGCTCAATAAGCAACGTGTGCAATAATCCATTTCCGTGTTATACACACCCAAACATGGACTGTCCGTTGTCGGCGGGTAGCCGAAGCATATTGCATCGACACCACATAGCAGCCACCCTCGATCGTTCCACTGGCTCTTGTATCGCATTGCTGAGTGTGCTGCTACGTATGGCGCATCCGAGCATGCCACGTCTTCGGTTATCTGCCGCTGTTGCTTATAGGGGCCGCTGCCGCCGCGACTACATCGGTACAGCATTCTATGAATAGCATATAATACTAAAAACATAGGCACATGTATACAGGGAATACCTTCGTAGTCGATTGAAAACTCATGTCCTGAGATGCGGATGACATGAAGCGTATTTTGGAACCAGGAACGAGACCATGTACGAGGGGTTTCACATGATTTATATGTATCACACGTACATACCATGTATCACATTCTGTACGCATGCTAGACAGTACAGCGGTCTCACTGTTGTAACCCTCATGGTACGCGGTATAGCTAGCGCTCGAAACAACCGCGAAGTGTGGTCGAACCCCTTTCTGGGAAAACGTGTACCAGTACATCTATCGTAATGCTGTGCGCGTGTCATAAATCTCCCAACGCTATCCTACGTATTGGTATATACTACCAGTATCGAGAATAGGAAGCATACTACTATTAAAAGTTATAATTTTACCTCCGGGCTACGTCGTGTGGCAGGCGCAAGAGGCTCATATTACCCGTCTGGTTTTGCTGGGGCTTACTTTTGTCCCGCAAAAGCAGATGATGAGCAGCTGTATCTGTTGCTCGGCGAGTACGTAGGAGAAATGCTGCTGCGTGCTGCAAACTATCGCACTTTCTTCCAGCGTTTGGCTGCCTTTGGTTTGCTATCATTGTACTCGCAGTAGCAATCCGCCATTTTATAATGTCTCCTCGTATGCGTCATACCCCGTACCCTTGAGATTGGATGTCTGGCGCTGTTGCCTTGTCGTGGCATCGTGCTCCCTAGCCACAAACCAGTTGTACGCACGCTGCCCGCCCATGCCCGTGTACGATACACCTTAAAATGAAATGCTCCGTCCTCCGGTGGGGCTATGCGTTATGTTTGGGTAAGGGTCAGTTTAAGATAGGTCAAACGGTCATGCTCGTTAAAGTTATATAGTCCCCATTCCGAGATAGGAAAAATACGCACCGGTATGAGCCGCCAAACACCTGATCCACTCTCTTCTTATCCCGGGGTGTCTTCACCCGGGACGCCCGGTAGACGAAGAATTAGAGAATTGAAACAACATCCGGTATTGTTCAAAAAGGGCCGCACGAGCTCACTGTACTCCGTGCAATATTGTATTGTGCATTGAGAAGCCCCTCCAATCACCAGTCTTTCGTGGTATCATGCCGTTCTGTTGTATATAGCCGCTGAAATCTTGCTTGGCAACGCCAGCATGTTGCACAGTGAACTGGGAAGCCCCATTCATGGTACTCCCCAGCATATTGAGTCGTGGATTGGGAAGCCCCTCCAGTATCTACCATTAGGAAGGCCGTTTAACAAGTTCCAAATATTTGAGACCAACTTCCAAATTTCCATTTTTTTGGGACTTATGAAGAGGCGTTCCTCAATATTTCTTCTACAAAATTGGAAGCGTTCGGAGCTGAAAAATTTGCAACGAGATGCTTCCAAATATTTGGAAGCCTATACCCCACTTTCCAAGTGAGAGCCTTTTAGGCTGTACGACGAGGGCCCCGAATCCAGCTGTCTGGGTTAGGCCATGGCTGACCGCAGGAAGCGTGCTGCTCCTTCCGGTGGCACATCGTCCCCTCCGCGGAGGCAGCGCTACCGACCCTCCACGCGACAAGAGGTGGAAAAGAAGATGCAAGCAGTAGCTGCTGTGGTACTGGTGCTGAGCGAAGTAACAGCCACCGTCATGTCCGGATTCCGGCCGAGGGCTCGACAGCCTGACCACGAGCCGCGGAGGTTGGTGTGGGGAGCACACACGGCGGACTTGCGGCGGCGTGGCATCTTCCGGAGGATGTACCGCATGGAGGAAGCACGTTCGACAAGCTGGCCGAGGTACTGCGGCCGATCCTCGAGCCGAACGACTTTTACAGCCGACAGTGAAATCAAACGCTGGGTTCCAAATGTATAGAGCCAGATATTTCGATATTTGGTTCCAAGTATTTGGAACGTGTAAAACGACCCTTATTAGTAGCGTCAGGCCGTTTGGTTGGGTGCACATAGCCATACCTGATACCCCCTAGCATATTGCATCCTGGATTGGAAAGCCCCTCCAATCACTACCACTTGTGGTGTCAGGCTGGTAGATTGTATGTAGCCGCTGGTGTCATGCCTGGAACCCCTCAGCGTTTTGCATCGTGATTTGGGAAGCCCATCCAGTAGTGTCTGTGCAAACGGAAATATATCGCGAATTTTGCTCACCTATTCCCAAAAAAACTCAATCAAATCTGCATAAAAATGGCGAAGTTACGCATCTTTGGATAGCATATTATACTATTAATAATTAATGCGGTATGGCTGTGACTTGTGGCCAACCTTGCCCCGAGAATGGCCTTGGGCCATGCCTGCTACCGGCGAGGCTTGGCGAGAAGAATCGCTGCCGCTGCTGCCGCATACCCCTGCTGCCTTGTTCTACTGCAGCAGATAGGTGCTGCTGCATTTGCTGCTGCACTTCACGGACTACTCTCACTACTGCTGTAGTATGCTGCTGCTCCAGGACCTGTGCTGCGTCTGCGAGTTGGTGTCCTGCTTGCTACAGTACGGTTGCTGCAAGCGCTGCTGCAAACAAGCACTGCCTCAAGCAAGCGCTGGTGCGCAAACCAGCCCTAATGCGATCAAGCGCTGCTGCAATCTTGAGAGCCACCTCAAGCGAGCGCTGCTGCAAGCGCTGTTGCTGTTGCTGCTGTTGCTGCTTTCGCTGCTGTTGCTGCAAGCACGGGCACCCTTGCCGCCACGCTTGCTTCTGGTCTCCGCCGCTACGACTTCTTTTCGGGCAAAGAGGATAAGGAAGTACGGCGATATTTGCGTTGCGGCGGCGGTTGCTTCGACCGCGAGTGTAGAGGACCGCAAGATAGATATCCTTTCTGCCTGCTGGTGGTACTTGCTGCTGCTTGCTGCTTCTGCAGCTCGCTGCTGCTGCTGCTGCTTCAAGGGGAGGTACTGCTGCTTTCACGACTTATCTGTTCTGCTCGTCTGGTCCTGCAAAAGTTCTGCCGCTGCTGCAAGCAATTGTTTGTTTTCGAGCACATTAATGTGATATTCAGTTTTTTGTTGTCTCCGTTTATTATGCGCACGCCGAAAACTCTGATATCATTATGTATTTCCGACCGAAATCCTTGATAACAAAAGTACTTTGCGCAGACACTACACTCTTGGTGGTTTCGGGCCATTCATCAGTAGTAGCTCTACAAACAAAGCCGCTGACAGCATACCTGGTACTCATCAGCATATGGCACCGTGCACTAGGAAGTCCCTCCAACCACTACCTTTCGTGGTGTCAGGCCGTTTTGATGTACATAGCCGCTGATATCAAACTGTATCCCCCAGAATATTGCATCGTGGATTGGGGCGCTCCTCCAATCACTCCTTTGTCGTTTGAATGTATATCGCCGCTAACATCGTACGTGGTACTCCCCAGCGTGTGTGCAACGCGTCGCATACCGGGTACCGCATGCGCTTCTCTGAACAGGCCACTATTGCTCATATATATATACAAATATATATACCTGGTATATATACAACATAAATATATATATATATATATATATATATATATATATATATTGTGTGCCCCATTCTCCTGGCTGTTATACAGAAGGATGAAAACGATGCTGCGAGCTCAACAGAACCGTCGAGAAAACATAACGGTCCGCATATACAAGCAAGGTGACTTCGAATTGTGTTTCGCCAATACGAACACCTCGCCTACTACGTGTTATGCCATTGAGAAACGATGTAAGAGTCGCGGTAGTGTCTCAAGTATTTAATGGCAATAATAGCGGGTTTCCGATCCTATCCCTGATCGTAATTGTACTTGACCCAATTGGATCGGAACAGTACCGAAGATGGTTTCCTGCAACTGGGCACCTGGAGAAGAAGCGTAAAACAGCATTCTATCTATAGGTCTTGGAGGAAAGTCCAGCCCATTCTGAGGCGATGAACAGCAGTTTCACACATTTGTGGGGCAAAAGCTTGTGCGAACGGGCCGATAGCTCCAATTCCAACTGAGTGCAAATCTGACTGCATAAGAAGTGGCCTTATTTCCACCGACCTACTAAAATAAAAGCAAAAAACGTGCTGTTTTGGCAAGACATAAATCCCCTAAATTTGCATGAACCTTCGATCCTGAAAAAATGCATACCAAGTATGGGGCAATATTTGGCGAATGTTCGCATCATAATGCCCTCGAACTTTATCTTTATCCCTTACGCCATCAGCGAAAAGTAACCGACGGCAAGCCGACGTGCTGAATTAAGTAGCTGCTGCCGGGGAAAGGACTCCCAGCGCAGCCCACATATCTCAGAGGTCGGCAGTCCTTCGAATCTGGTCGAGATCTCTAGAGAAAGGCTGGGGCGGCTGCTGTCTGTGATTCTGTTTCAGCCCCCGCACAAACCGACACCCACGTCCCATCCACCCCAGGCCCACAGCCAGTGTCGTCAGCCCTTCCATCGCTGCTGTGATCAACGCGATCGGGTATCCTTCGTATATTCCAATATTTCGCAAGTGAGAGCGAGTCTCGCGTGGGGCGTCGTGAATTGGTCTTGTCTTCGCGAACAAAGTAGCGAGTATCACCAGGATTCTACACCAATTCAATGTTTCGCGGCATGACCATGGTAACACCCATAGCATACCATGGCCTCCCCACGGTATCCCATGGTGTGGCGAAGAATTTCATAGCACGCCGTGGGGGGTGTCGTGGCATGCCACGGGCGGTACCATGGCAACCCCTGCGGTAATCGCCACGGCACTCTATGGTAACCCCGCGGAATGTCATGGCGACCCCCACGGCACCCCAATGTTCATGGCACCTAGGTTGGGGTTAGGGTCAGGGTTAGGGTCAGGGTTGGGGTTAGGGTTCGGGCTCCATGGTATGCCGTGGAGGATTCAGTAGTATACCGTGGCAGATTTCGTGGAACGGTTTGCCGCAGGGAGTGCCGTGGCATGCCATAGCATATTTCGAAGAGGACAAAAATGTACATTTTCCAATACAACTTTCCATAAACTTGCCGACGAAATAGAAGTGGCAGATCCAGAAAAAACTTTGGCAAATTCCAAGCTATTTCGGCAAGTCCGCATTTCCAAAAAGTTGCTATTTTCGCAAGTATTATACAAAATATATGTGGCTAGAAATACCTCCAAGTTAATAGACCCGAAAAAGTGCTATAATGGGCTGAAACACTCAGGTCAGGACTTTTGCATATTCGCGCCAACTACTCCGCAACCACGAAATGCGGATCTTGATTGCAAATGCCTAAGTTGAATTCCAAGTGGCACGTATATGTTGTCGAAATGCCTACGCGCTGACACTTGTCAAAACATTCCTCAGAGCGCGCCAGCGCCCCCTTGATAGCATTTCTTCAGAAAGTTACTTTTTTTTACACTGACTCGAACGAGCTTCTGTGGGCGTGCCATCCTCAGAAACCGAGCTCGACACTTTCAACCCGCACTCCCTCTGAATTTCGAAAGTGACCGCGCTGTGCAGCAGCGGTATCGGTCAATTAGCAGCAGCATTGACCTGTACAACACACCAGCTGTCGTGTTGTAAAGTTTCCACTCAGAGGTAGTAGGTGCTGTTCTGCTGTGCCTCAAGCCCTAAATTTAAACTCAAGATCCCACAGCAGCCCTCAAGGGCTAGACAGCCACGGTTCAACAGCCGAGCTTCAAGATATCGCTTTGTGACAGCCCCGAGCGTTACCTCTGCGTGTGAGCAAGTCAGCATGCGCGTGTGTGTCTAAAAAGTATACCTGGTACCTGGTAATATTTATATATAAATATATATATATATCGCCATGGGATCCTACAGAAGTAACACAGCGGCAATGCCGTACTGCACTTCTTTCATGCCACTGTTTCCGAGATCCTACAGCTAGGTCGGCACGGTACAACAGCCGCGCTTCAAGCTTTCAGTTTGTATCAGCCACGAATGATGCTTATGAACTTGTATACGGAGAGGTGTGGCAGCCTGTGTAGGTTGTCTTGGGGTCCTTCAAGAGTAATAGGAACCAGGAACACCAGCGTCTTTCTCTGGGGGAGAAGTACACAGTCTCCGCTCTTTCTCTCTTTCTTGCAACCACTCTGAGCGGGAAAAGTATCCCAAGGCTTGTCACGATTTTCGAGCGGGACGGTAGCGGTGATGAAGACGGGGCGGGACGGCAAAAAATCCGTCGAAATGATCCCGCCGTCTCGTTCCCCCCACAACTTCTTGGCCGTCGTCACGTAACGTCCTATCCCGCCGATAAAATTCGTGCCGTTGGAAATCACCGTCCCGTCCCCTCTTTAAAATATCTGCCGTTGGAAATTACCTCCCCGTCCCGCAGTGACACATAAATTTCGCCGTTCTGTCCTATCATCTGCTGTTAGCCTTTGGGAGCTTGCTGTGTATAACACCGCAAGTTGGCAGCAACGAAGTCAAGTGATCCCTTCACGACAGCCGCAAACTTTTTTCTTTGAGTTTGTGCGCGAGAGTGCGTATGTCATGGTCCTCGTCCCATTCAGGATATTCGCCCCTTGTTTCCTTCTCCTTCCTAGTCGTAACTCAGATCCGCGGTAATAAAGCACGCACTGGTCCCTCCTCCTTGCTGCTCGTACAGTTGTCGCCTCGCTTTTTTGTATGGAGGGACACTCCAGCCCTTTTGTTCGTTGCCTCGCATCGAATAGCCTACAATTAATACGGACACACGGGAGCGTTTTTTGTTCTCTCTTCACGTTGCGTGGCGCCCAACGCGCAGTCGGCGGGCGGTGTGTCCATCCGTGATCATACTATTTTTGCGAATAAAGCCAGTAGTTCCATCCCACTCGAACTCCAAGATCAACAGTTTTCAGCAGCGTTGAGAGGATACCACTAGCCCACCGGATCCTACTACAACAGGCCGTGATGGGAGTATGCCGTAGTCGTTGAAGCACGCCGCAGGCGCTCTCGGGTATGCGGAGATAGGCACGCCGCAGACGAAACAAAATGAGATAAGAAAAAAGTTTGGGCAAATATATCTTCGACGTACCTCGATTTGCCTCGAACGTGCCTATCTATTCACGACATTTGCCCTCAAAAAGGCCTGAGACGTGCCAGAAATCGTTTCGGCGCGCCAAGACAAACCTATTCAAATCTCGAGATGAGCAAAACGATAGGCATATGTGACGTGTCTTACTTGGCCTTTAAATTCGAGGCATTTGCCTTAAAAAATGCCCGAGACGTGCCTGTAATATTTCCGGCGCCTCAAGATCAACCCTGCACTAATTTCGAGTATTTTTGTGTGAATGGGCAAAACGCCTGGGAAGATAAATGAAACTTGTTCAACACCCCAACGCAAATCCTCCACAGACTTCCAGTAGTTTGGCTTCAATTGCTAGAGAGCATGAAAAAACGACTGACACCTGGTTACCGCCGTGAGGAATAATCATATTATAGGAATCAGCTGTTTTCAAGAGGTAAAATGCCTGAAGTAATACATACCAGGGGACCAGGTATAAACGTGCGTACGAGGGTACTCGACTCGATCGAAACAACGTAGATGGCATAATGTGTCATGACGTCGTTGCACTATGTACTTTTTATAAACACAAGTTGCAGCATACAGCTAGTGCCATGAAGAAATATACGTTGCTCAAGGGGGGGCTGTGAGCAAGAACAAGAAAAGATGTGTCGGGAGACAAGATTTTGACCCCTTGACAGACAGCAACTTCTTTGTCTTGACTTAGGCCTTGACTGACACCCAGCTACTAAGTTTGAGTGTGGAACACTGGATCCTTCACCCTTGACAGCGCAAGTTTTGCCTTGCTTGATGTCTCCTGGCATCTTTGCAACCAAGGGGCTGTGTGGTAACTACAAAAAAGGCTACGGGCTGCGATGATTCCAAGAAAGTATCTCCCTCCCCCCGATTTTGGGGGTTTCAGACTAATGGCTTTTTTTTCATGTCCTAGATTGCTGAAAGCGTGCCTGACGCCCGCCTGCAAACTTATAAGCAAGATAGGAACAAAACAGAGTAGTTCAGGCACCCCTGTTTTAAAAAGAGTAGTCAAGACCTATTTTCAGGTATGCCTTGGAAAAAAACCACAAAAACACAGCAGTTTATCCAAAAGGTACTCTGCAAGTTTCAGTTGAGTGTGTGTAGTCTTTCTGTGGTGCTTATCCTTGTGCAAGAGTAACGTATCACTCATGTCCAAGGATGGCGGTCGTACAGCCCGAGCGAAAAACGTTATGCGCAATCAAACACGAACGACTGTAACTGGAGTTTTTCCAGTCGTCACGTCTGTTCCGATGCCCTCTACGCATAGAAAAAGACAGGGAAAGACGGCACGCAATCCATACGTGATCAGGGCGAGTTACAGAAAAAAACAAAATGATGGAGTGCTGCTTCGGTGCCCCACCCTGTAAATGCACTGACACGTCGTATTAGTACGCTTCAGCCGAGACAAAGCCATCATCAGGGACTTGGTTCAACTCAATGATGCTGGAGTAGTTTGAACGAAGGAGCAGGATCCGTTATGGTGCGTGCGAAGAGCTGTATGGGGCATCTTGTACGCCGATGACGCAGGAATTGTCTCGAAGTCGACCAGAGGGCTCGCGAGGATGATGACAGTCATCGTGACTGTCTTCGAAGCAGCAGGCCTCACGGTGTCGGGAGCGAAGACAGAGACAATGCTTCTGCAAACACCAGACCAAACAACCCTCGGAACACCGCTCGCCATCAAAGCAGTAGACCAGAGGTATAAGCAGACGGTCTAGTTCTTGTACCTAGGCGGCATTATCCACGAAAACGCTGACCTCTCACTCGAAATCGACCGGCGGATCCGTCTAATTATGCGAGCATGCCTCAAACAGTTCGGCCCGGAGTTGAAGGACGACCGCCCCCCTTAGCCTGGAAGCCCGAATCCTGAATGCCAAGGTGATTGAGACCCTGCTGTACGGGTGTGTGACGTAGACCCTCATAGCGGAACACTTTGCCAAGCTTCGAACGGCTCACCACCAAGTCCTGTTGCGAGTCATTGGCTCCCAGCGCCGACTTCGTAATGACCATGCCACCCTCTCGTACGCGAAGGCCCTCAAGATGACGCGTTGCGAGAGCATCGAAACGACCATCCGTAAACGACGGCTCGTCTTCGCGGGGGGCGTGGCACGCCAAAGCAAGGGGCGACTACCCAGTCGGGTATTGTTCGGGATGATGGCTGGTGGGGAAAACCCGAGACCTGACGGACAGTTTAAGACTTGGCATGGATGCATAGTCGAAGACCTCAGGGAGTTCCGAGCCACCGAAGGGTCAACAGAACTTGCTTGCCCCCTCGGTGTTTGGAGTTGAGACCGCGCTGTGGTCCACTGCAGCTCGAAAGGCGGGGAAGTGGTACCGAGGATCCTTGAAGCAACCGAACGATTCAGGGTTAGGTGGCTTGACGCTGAGGCTGAGATGAGTAGACAGCGTCACGCATCCACCGTGGGTGGCGTTCAAGGGAATAAGGGGGGGAGAAGGCAACAGGAGGAAGGACAGAAAACCTGACCAAGGGAATGTAGAGAGAGAGGGGAACAGGAGGAGTAGAAGGAACACTGCGGTGGACGAAAGTAGGAAGGAGATGACAGACAGGGCAGCAAGGCACTAAGCCGACTAAAAAGAAAAACTGACCGCGTCACTACTCGTGCCACCAACTGGTGCAGCTTGTTCGAATGTGGTCCTTCCTGGCCTTCTCTTCTTTATTTTATTTCCCATTTATTCGTTTTGTTGTCTTTATTTCTTTCTTGGGCTGATTCTCCGTGGTTTTCATTGTACTCCTTTCTCTTCCTTTTTCGATTGATAAGTATTGCAGGAGTCGGGTGGCGTGGGCAGATGATGGACCTGCCTTGCTTATTTCGTACTGCCTGACACCAAAGAGATGGACAAAGTTGACGAATGCAGGGCGGAGACAGCAGCCAGGGCAGCAAGGTACCATGCGGACAAGCAGGGAGAACCTGGCTGCGCCCCTCGGACGACAAACCTCCGCCGCCACCTGGAGGGCGGTGCTTTGAGCATCAGTTGCCTGTTTGTTATTTCTTCTTCGTTATATTTGATTGGTTCTGTGTCCTACCTTGCATACAAGTATTAATATTGGTGTTTTTGTTCTCATTCTCCTTTTTTTCGATACGAAGTTTTTTTTTTCGAGTGCTTCTTACATGGCCTGCGGGCGGGGGAGGCGCACGACAGCTTGTTTCTTCTATTGTTGATTTTTCCAGCTGGGAAAAAAGAGGATGGCATTGAAAAAAAGCACCACTATTAATACTTGTGTATGTAACGTGGGGCACAGAACCAATCGAGCAAAACGAAGGGGACATACCAAACAGGCAACTGAAAAGTTTGACTGATTAGATG